>PVKS010034794.1:0-20577 GCA_004027875.1 Aplodontia rufa
CACATAGGTCATTACAATAAGATTACTATTTGCAAAAATTACAATAATTCCACATCCTCTAATATCCAGCCCGCATTCAGATTTCCCAGTCATTCAATGAACACCTCTCTGAGACTTTGGGTTTATTTAAATCATAGTGATACTCATGAATAATCATGAATAGGTCTTGAAACTTCGCTCTAGCTCCTGTGTAGAGAATGGATTGAGGAGCTCTTGTTGTGTCTTCGGGATGTGTCAGGTCTATGGCAGTGGGATAGACCTGGAGTCAGCATGCGAGACACAAGGCTTGTTGAAACCTGTTTATGGGAAGGTCCAGGGGTGACAGGCTGGACACAATCTCCCATGGTGCCTCCCCAGGAAGCCCAGTGGTGGGCAGCTCTGATCCTCTCCACAGTGCCCCACACTGGCCGCCACAGGTTTTACAGGCTGGGCTACATAAGCAGTGACGTCATTCGCTTCCTTTATTCAGTTGTCTGAGCAGCATTCCAAGAGACATTTTGGTGTACTGGCAAGAGAGCAGCTTCTATGGATAGCACTAGTTTGCCCTCGTTTCCAGAAGGAGGGAGAGAGTCAAAGTAATGACTATCTGGACATTCTAGTCCATTCCACTTCATTGTCCCTTGCTTGGCTAGGTTCTTGGAAATGCAAAGGGGCATGTCAGGGACATGGTGTTTTACTGTTCTTTCCCCCCTAAGGATGACATAGGATGCTGTAGCAAATTATCACAAACTTGGTGGAATTTATTCTCTCATGGTTCTGGGGGCCAGAAAGAAGGAAATCAGTATCACTGGGCCAAAATCCAGATATTGGCTTCTGCAGGGAAGAACCTATTCCCTGACTCTTCCAGCTGCTGGTGGCTGCTGACACTCCTTGGCTTATGGCTGCCCTCTTCACTGCTCCAGTCTCCTGCTCTGTCACCACATTGCCCTCGCCTCTCCTCTCCCTCTACTTCTCTTTTATAAGAACACTTGCGATGAATTTTAAGACTTATCTTGAAAACCCAGGATAATTTCCCAACCTCAAGATTCTTAATCACATCTACAATGACTGTTTTTTCAAATAAGGTAACAATTATTGTTTCCAGGAAATAGCACGTGATATCTTCGGGGAGCACTATTCAGCCTTCTACAGGAGCCAGGACTGGTGCTAAGGAGACCATTGGCCATCATTGCTGAAGTCCAGGCAAGAGATGTCTGTGTCTTGTTGCAGAATGGTAGTACTGTAGAAAGAAAGAAGTGGATAGATACAGGGCAAATGTTGGAGTTCCGATTGCTCGTAGATTTGATGGTGGAGCTGTGAGGGGTGGGAGCAGTGAGAGAAATGAAAGAAGCCCCTGAGACCTATCTTGTACTAACTGGGTTGTCATCACCTTGAAATCAAGACATCTTTTGTTATCTAACACCTACAGTGCCCAACCCTGAGTTTTCGTAATGTTAAGTCTGTAGACTTGTTTAACTGAATTTTTAAAAAGATAAGAGTTCAGAGGATCAAATAGCATCTTTTCCAGAGTGTACCAATGCACAGAATCGTCAGAAAAGCTCTGTTTGGGTTCTTTTTTGAACATCAGTGACTCAGTCCAAAACTTTCAACAGACGTTTACTCTCAAACTTTGGCTCCAATTCCTGCTCTCCCTACCCCCATCCAATGTGGGTGGGTGGGTGTAGTAAGGAATCCCAGATAAATCTCTGCAAGGACAAGATCAGCAAATCAAGGAGGTTCTGCATGACCCCTGGAAGAATGGAGGGCCCTCAGGCACACCCAGTCTCCGGAACAAGTCACCCAGGTGAGTCACCAGGTGCGTTATCAAGTACTGCCTTTGTGCATGGTGCTACACAGGGACCACATGACCTTCCCCCCTAGAACACAGAACCATGCCATCAATCAACATGCGCAGTGTCTGGCTCAGTTTCTCCAGAAAGCAGCCCCTGCGTGAGCTGAGATGAGAGTTAGTAACAGGAAAAAGCAATTTGATGCTTTTTAAAAAATACTCTCTTCATTTCTGTTAACATGTTTAAATTTATTATCTTACTGATTGTTTTAAAACCAACAACCATAGGCTTTGAAAAGCACTGATAAGAATATTATTTCCTGATAAACTTGATGCTGGTTTTGTGGATTTGGGGGTTCATGTCCTCTTGGAGTCGAAGAATGAAACCGAGGGACACTGAGGAAAGAGGAACAAACAGAGTTTATTTAAGAAAGGATAGAAAGAAAAGACTTCTCCAGGGGAAGGGAGTCTTGGAGCTGAGAATTCAAAGAGGGGTCCAGCTGGTCTTTCTTACAGCCTCTCAAGATTCTCCCCCTTGGATTAATCATTGCCTTCCCTCCACCACGCCTGGGAGCAGGGCTCAGGAACTCTGGTCAGATGTAGTCTTTTCTCCTGGACCCACAAGCACCTTTATCAGCAGAAAGGATGCCTGAGTCCAGAACACCTTTGTTAGCAGAGGGCTTTGTTAGCGGGGGGGTGTTGTAGCAGGGGACGCTCTTTGCCCTCTTTGAAAACAGTGACTGTCAGCCAATTTCCTCCTTACTGACCCCCATCATTCTGCCCACACTGACTGCCCAACTTTTCCTCCTGTCTCAACCTTATCCGTCCCATAAATGTGACAAAGGACCCTCATCCATTTTTAGACCTTAAACAAAGAAGTCCAAGGTAAGCAAAAACAGGATTGGACTGTCCCTTAGGGGTAGAGTGCTTGCCTGGTGTGCACGAGGCCCTGGGTACTACAATAAACAAACAAACAAGCAAAACCCGTGCTCCACCACAGCTGGATTCTGCGTCAGCACAAACTCAAATGCACTTGCGTCGCTTTGTCCGAATGACTGCGAATCCACTTTGAAAAGATTGTCAATTATTAGAACCTTGCCTTGGGTCAACCAGTGCTGTCTGTTTTCCATGGCTCTTATTTACACAACCCCTCCTCCAAAATGAACATCTATTTCCACTTATTTATTCTTTACAAATATGGATACTTGGGGCTGGAGCTGTGACTCAGTGGTTTCGGCACTTGCCTTGCATGCAAGGATGCGGGTTCAAACCCCAGCACCACGTACACAACTAAGTGTCAGAGCATCACATGAAAAGCTAAATAAAATTGATTCTCTCTTTTTCTCCCTCTCCCTCTCACTATCCCTCTCTCTTAAAAAAACAAAAATGTGGATCGTTTCCTGTGAAGGTTTGTGTCCCTCTACAATTCAAACACTGAAATCCTGATTCTGGTGATGGGGATAGGAGGTGGGTCTACGGGAAGTCATGAGGTCCGGAGGGTGGACCCCTCATGAGTGGGATGAGTGTAATTTGTAAAACCTCAGTTGTCCTTCTACCATGTGAGGCTAAGTAGCAAGACAGCTGCCTTTGAGGAAGAGGATCTTCGCCAAACACCTGGTCTGCTGGCATCTTTATTTTGAACTTTCCACCTGCTGCAGAATGGTGAGAGATAAATTTCCATCGTCAACGTCTCCCCAGCTGATGTATTTTGTTATCGCAGCCTGAATGGACTAAGACAGATACTGAAGACATTTTCTGTTTCAAAGCAGATCTCTTTCTCCCCATTTCTCCCTAGCTGGAAGTCTGGTCTTCCTCCCAACCCTTGCTTCTGCACAGGTGGAAGACTTCTGGTGGCCCACAAAGCCTGAAAGCCACAGAAGCTCAAAGGGATGGCCCTGCTTCTCCCAGAGGACAGTTCAACACACTGTCTAGGGCAGTTTCCTCAAATAGCTCCACGCAATCATGCAGGAGCAAGGGAAGGAGAAAAAATCAATATCGCAGCTGCAGGTGGCCCTCAGAGGTTTGGTGCAGACGCCCTCTCGCCCCATCCGCCCCCACCTGCCAAGCAACTCTCGCCCTTCCTGGCTGTTCTTCTCAGCCACAGCTACTCAGATCTGGCTCCTCTGGCTCTGCAGGTCCATTTTGGAGCATCCTGACCTCAGGACTGCCCCTGGGACCCAATTCAGGCACGCACTCTTCAATCCCACAGTTTGGGGGTTCAGATCAGTGACACAGGCTTTCTGTTGGGTCTCAAGGATGACTTCCTAGCTGGAGCAGGTGCTCTGTCCACAGCCCAGTTGTGCTAGAGCAGTGGAAAAGATTGCTGAGAGACTAAAGAAAGTACTCAGAGCCAGCATATGGGACACAGGTTTATTTAAAAATGCTGACAGGGAAGGTCCCGGCTGGACAGGTAGCACCCTCATCCCACATCGAGCTTCACCAAGCAGTGCCACTGTCTCTCATGACACAAGTCCAGGAGCAACAGGCTGAACAAACAGCACCTCTGTCCCTCTTAGTGCTTCGCCAGATAGTAGCATCTCTGGCCCTCATGACACCTTGTCTGGTGGCGGCTGGCTGGGTAAGTGACACTTCTCCCCTGCACAGTGCCCTCAATTCTGCTCTAATCACCACACGAGCAGGGGTTTTATAAGTCAGGCTAGAGAAGACATTACATCAGCAGCTTAGCTTGCTTTGTCCCCTGATGTGACTAGCATCCCAAGGAACGTGGCTTTCTACAGTTCCCACTCACGTGCTCTGATTTCCGGCATGCACAGGGAAAGCCAGTGTCTGCTGAGTTGACATTTATCTAAACATTCCATCCCAGACCTGCCTTCATCCTGGACTTGGCTAGTTCTTGGAAATGGAAAGGGGTGTTTCAGGGACACAGCATTTTATTATCCTTTGTTTCTCGAAGGATGACACAGCAGGGGTGGCGCAGGGAATTGGGCATTAATCATTAAACAAGCACCGAGGTTTACTGCAAGCATGACCGTGCCCCATGCACGGGGGTTCAAAGGTAAATTAGGCCACAGTCTCTAGCAGGGGGAAGGGAAGCACAGTTACAGTGATTTTGCCCAATACAGCACAATGGCTGCTACAATCAATGCATCCTTGTCCTGGAAAGTATCTGTTGTTCCTCTGAACTTCAAACTTAACGAGGCACTTTATTCTTCATTTGCTAAGTCTTTTATCTCTGCACCTGGGGAGGGGTGGGAGGCTACTCAGGTCAGCAGACCCTTAGTCCTTCAAAAGGCTTTTTTCTGCTCCTCTATCTTATCTTCCTGGATCTTCTAACATTCCTCATCTACCTCAGATGGGGAAATCTCAATTCCAAAACTCACTATATTACCCACCCACACTTACTGGAAAGTTCATTTAATACAGACTACCCTGGCAAACATGATGCTGTCTTCCAAAGAAATTCTGGCCACCCTCCCTATTACTCCACACCAGCAGCATGGGAATCACCCGGGGGCTTATTAGAAACTGAACCTCCAGCCCCCACCCCTGGACTGACCTGCTGAGTCAGACTCCGCATTTTAACAAGATTCCACCCAATTCACAGGCATATTCAAGTCTGAGAAGATCAGTGCAGGAGATCACTGAGATTTGTGTTAGGATGATCTACCACTCCCTTCAACTCCCAGCTCCCCAGTCTGGGGGAAGTGAGAGCACTGCTCCTCTCATCTCCCTGCGGATGCTCCTGAAACAGCCATGTTCATTTCCAGGTCCTTGCCTAGGTGCCTCGAAGCCTGCTATAAAGAGGCTGCAGAGAGAAAGACAAGGGCTCATTGTTAACCTGCTCATTCTGGCTCTGTTCAGTTCCTGGCCAGATGCCTTCAGGCTGAGAAATCAGGCTCAACCCAATGAAGGCACATGAGAGGAAGGTTCATGTCTTTGCCCCTCAGGTCGGGCTCTCTCCCTCTCTTTCTCACTCTGTCTCTCATAGCCCAGAAGAAAGCAGAACTTTGTGAACAGGGGCCAAGCGGGGACAGGAGAGCCAGCGTGAGTAGGTGGAGAGCTGGGATGGGCCGACCGTTTGGAAAGTGTGATCTGCAGCTGGTGGTTACAATTCCTGGGCCATACCCAAACTACTGAATCAGAGTCTTCAGGGAGAGGGCCCAGGAAGCTGTGATTTAACAAACACCTGCAGTGATTTTAATGCAAAAAAAAAAAAAAATGTTCAGATGCATTTATAGGAAACGGCTCTTAAACTCTGGGCTGGAAAACTTAGATATTGGGCATGGGAGTCTTCCAAGCTGTATCTTCTACCTGCTGTCTAGATTGTCTAAAAACCAGTCAGAATCAGCTCACAACCGTGAGGTAAGGCGTGCTGATGGATGGCAACCAAGGAGAAGTGCACCGGCCGACACAAGGGAGCAGCGTGTTCCCAAGAGCGAGGCATGGAAGACCAAGGTGTTCATCAGCCACGTGACCGTTCATGGAGTGTACGTGAACTTGATGGATACAACTGTACCTGTCTGTCGAATTCCTTTATAAAGTACCATTTGCAAATCTTATTTCTTTTTGCTAAGTTCTCCCTTTCATTTTGATACAGATCTGAATTATATCAAGTTACAAAACAGCTTAGTCATATTCAAATGAGTAGGAAATCAACTTTTTCCCCTACAGGCTCTTCTCCGTTCCTTCTAAACAGCTTCCCAAGCACTGGAAATGCTGGCACAGGTTAGAAATATTAAATATGATTCATGGGTTCATGTATTTTGCATTAAAAGATTTTTTCCCCCCAACAAAGTATCTACTCAAAAACTCTAAGAACTAACATGGTGGTCCTGAGGCCAAGGAAAGCGGGGAGAAGGGAGGAAAAGCAAGTGCGTGGGGCGTGGCACTCCGCGGAACATTCCAGGCAAGATTGCACAGGCTGTTCCTTCCAGAGTGCTAGAGCCAGATGGACAGTTTCCTATAGAGGGCTAAAAGGGGTCCTCATACCCTTCTGGAAATTGCCCAAAAAACCTTCCAGAAAATGATCAATTGCCATCTGTTGTCATCCAACCATGATATAAATATCAGGAAAACAAAGCTGTTGTGCAACATGCAATAGAGACAATGATCAGTGCAAAGTCACAAGTTAAGTATCATAGTACAGTGAAACCGAATGGCACCACCATTGATGTCCAAACCCACAGCAATCCAGCACGTGCCAGAGAGTCCATTTGCACCACTGTGAGGCATTGAGAAGAGAGAGACTGAGGAACAGAAAAGGGAGAAAATGTCTTTGAAAGCTCCTCCCACCTGGGCTATATTTTGGGTCTGGCACCACTGCTGAAGAAGCAGGAAATACAATTGCAATAGAGATTGCATTTTCCAAAGATGGTTGCAACAATGGTCCCCATCTTACCTGCTCTTCTAGTGTGACTTGCCACTCCTGCATTGAAAGGCAGGATCCATGTCCCCTCCCTCTTGCATCTGGATAGGCTAGTCATGGTTTCAGCTGATAGGGAATGCTCCCTCCTTGTTCTGGAACACTTGCTCTTGGAACCCTGAGTGGAGGCTACCATGCTGGAGAGGCCATGTGCGGTTGCCCCAGTCCGCATTCCGGATGAGCTCCCAGCTGACAGCATGGGCCATCTGCTAGGCAAGTGTGCCACCCTGTAGTTCCAGCTCAATTGACATCAACTTATGCCCACACGAGAAGCCCCAAACTAGAGTCACCTAGCTGAGACCTTCCCAAGTTCCTGACCTACTAAATTGTGAGCAAAATTAAATGGTTATTTCAAGCTGTTAAGTTTTGGGATGATTTGTCGCACAGCAATACTAAAGGGAATTGTATCCAAATGAAACCCTGAATTTACAAAATCTTAGACTCTTTTCTTCTCTTGCATAATTATTTCCCTTCTGGGAGAAAGAGCTGAAACTCACTCTGCCAATGTGTGGATCACAATGCTATTGTGAGCTGACAACTTCAAAAGGCTGAAAAGGGAGGAGCTTCTTTGAAGTCAATTCCACCCCAATGGCTCAACTTGGCACAAAGCTGAATCCCCGAAAGTTCAGTACTAGGATGGACCTTGAAATGGGGCGAAAAGAGGTCATTACTTAGGTCACGTGGCTTGAATTTGTCCTTACTTCCTTTTCCCCTCACCATAGTCTCGTCCTCCAATCTGTAAAGGTGTCTGTTATTCTGTCGTTAGAAATTAGTTCTCTGGGATTATCTGACTTTTTAGTTTTTCAATAAAGTAGTAGAAAAAAGAAACATGAGAAGGCAAATGCAGCTTAACCTAAGAAAGAAGCTTCTAAAATGAAAGAGCTGATATAGGAACTGAGCTCTGTCGCAGGTGTTCAAGAACTGCACTGGGGGCGGGGTAAATGGAGTTAGGCTGGCTCAAGTGCTGACAGACTTTGAACAGGAGCGAATGGTATTCTCAGCTTTGCAGGTCTTCTGGTCGCTGTGGTGCCCAGGCCACACTAGACAGTACGTAAGTGAATGGGCATTGATATTCTACATTTTAGTTCTCAAAATGAGTATCAAGCTGCATTTGGCCTGAGTTGCTGACCCATGGCTTGGATAATCTCCAATATCTTTTTCAACCTTCAGAGTCTCTGGTAAGTTAACTTTCAAAACGCCAGCACATGATAAGTTAATCTCTGACAAATTAACTTTCTGACAAGTTAACTTTTGAAATGCCAACACTGGTCCCTTAAAGGTTGACCATTAGCCTGCTGTTAGATTCCAATCGAGATTCACGAAAACGGACACCAGGATATCAGAGATGTTTGGGGACAAGACAGGGTGCATTGGAGGAGAAAGGGCTGCCAAAGGCCCTGTGTGGCGTTCAGGGTGAGGGTGACTTAAAACATCTCTACCCGTCCAGCTTTGTTCAAGCCCATCTCCCTACCACCTGCTCCAAACCCCTCCAGATGCATCTCAGGAGCACGGAGAGGCTACTTGCTTCACCCAGCCAGATGTTGACACGAGCCCACACCCACAGCGGGAGCAGAGGGGAGGCAACTTGAAAGTCGAGGCCCCTTGCTCCCTGGAGTACAAGCCTTGCCCCTGTGTGGATTTGCTGGCTCACACATTCCACGAGGAGCCACTGAGACGGCCCACAGAGGAACAAAGGAGGCTCTGCAAGGGTTAATAGCAGGGCAAACCCAAGAGCAGGAGCGCTGTTTTCCTTTGCCTTCTTTTATTCTTTCCATCTTCTGCCTTCATTTTATGACATTTCAAACTGAGTAAATTTCATCCAAGGGGAACTTGTTCATTTTAGGGACAATAAAGAATTCAGGATAGGAGAAAGCTTTAACTGCAAAGATGTCAGAACTTGAGAAGGATCTTGTCCCCAAATGCCCAGGACACAGTACTCAGCCTCTTCCCTGCAGCCACCTAAAGCCTCCAGCCATCTGGGTCCACCAGAGCTAGAGACCACCAGTGCCGGTGACCTCTTCACTCCGTGCATGGCTCAGTCATCTGCTGCATTGTCTCCAAGGCCTGTCCAGAAGCCGGGGACCTCCGCCTGCCACATGCTTCACTCTCTAAGCTGCCTGCTGTGTGGCCCAGGGCACCGCCGGGTCCTCTGAGAGACAAGGAGGGAAGCTCATTTGGGCTTCGTTCCCGTGATTATATTCACCTTCTGTCTACCTCTTCCTGTTTCTCCTTCCCACAGGAAGGGAGACTGAGGCAGGCAACCATCTGAGCTTCAGGGGGCTGAAGTAGGTCCAGGTGGGGGTGCAAGCCCCTTACCCACATGCTGCCAGGCCTGGGGTGTCAACCCATTAGAAGGCTCACACACAGCACTCACTAAAACACTGCCAGCTTGCAGCAAAGAGTTTAACTCAGTTTTTATACGTCTAAATTTATAATATAGAGTTACAACTATTTCATGCAGCAATTTCAGGTATCCTAAGAGTGATATCCAAGATAGTTCATATCTGGTAAGGAAAGGTCACCCACTGGTCAGCATAGACTCAGCTTTGGCAAGGGACAGGGAGGGTGTAGTGAGGGAACAGAAAGCAGCTATTCATTGGTCTACTTCCCAATCATGATAGAAATGTGTCAACATTTTAATACCCAATGATTGTGGTCACACCAAGAACACTAGGAAGCATCAGCCTTGCTGTCCCCCAAATGGTCTAGAAGACATTTTGGGACATATTGTATGGCACTGAGATGTGTTCTGGTGAAGTGTGGTTTTCCCAATGCATGAAGAACTACTTCGGAAGGATAAACAGTACAAAGATGGTTTAAATCTACTGAGATTCGGGGCTGGAGTGGTAACTCAGTGGTTATAGCACTTGCCCAGCGTGCGCAAGGACTCAGGTTCAAACCCCAGCACCGTGTACACAACTAAATGTTGGAGCAACAAAAGTCACATGAAAAACTTAATAGAATTGATTCTCTCTTTCTCTTCTCTCTTTCTCTCTCTCACTGTCCATCTCTTAAAAAAAAATCTACTGAGATTCAAAGATCTACTAACCCTACATCTACTTAGGTTCATAGAATGGCCAGTTCAGGAAAGATGGGGCATGGCTAATGTCATGGCTTAGATGTGAGGTGTCCCCCCAAAGCTTCTGTGCTTGTGCAGGAATGTTCAGAGGTGAAACAATTGGATTACAGAGCTTTGACCCAATGGGTCCGTCCTCGCTTCAGTGGACTGGGTGGTAACTGTAGGCAGGTGGGGCGTGGCTGGAGGAGGTGGACCATTTGGGGACTGCCCTGGAGGTGTTCATCTGTCCTGTGGTCCCTTTCTGGTACCCCTCCCCTTCCTGGCTTCCATGAATGCGGCAGCGCTCCTCCACCACGCCCTTCCTCCATGATGTTCCCCTTCATCCTGGGCCCAGAACAACGGAGCTGGCCCATCATGGACAGAACCTCTGCAGCCCTGAGCAGGATCAACTTTTCTTCCTCTAGGTTGTTCTTGTCAGGCATTTTGATCGCAGCCATGAAAAGCTGACTAACATGGGCAGGCCTGTGCAGACTGCTCCTTTGCCCTCTCCTCCCCTACACGCTCAGTCCCTCCAGGCCTTGGCCTCCTTCAGCCCTGGACGCTCTGTCCAGGTGCCATTTCCTATCGGAGATGGCTCCATTACTCTGTGTCTCGTGCTCCTGACTCATCCATCTTATATGGAAGCATCCACGCCCTCCGTTCCCTGCTTTTTGCTAAAGAACAGAGAAATGACCTCTCTACATTCAGTTGTGTCTCCCAATGGCACCAGGTTAGGAAGAGCTGCTGTGACTTTGCCCATCAGACACGCTCTCAAGGGCCCCTGGAGGTGATCTTTAGGGAGAAGGGAAGGGGTGAGTTCTATCCCCCACGTATAATGTTGGTACTGTCCCCACCAGCACTTGGGTTTAGCTCATGACCATGAGCAGCACATCTCTGGCCACGTCCCCTGCACTGCCCACAGCTATCTCATCTCCCCTGGGCACTCCAGTGGTGATAGCCTCAACAGGAGGCTGGGGCTATGTGACCCAGCCAGACCAAGTGTCTGCACTTGAGGGTGTGGACTTGAGATCAAGGGAGCCCTCCAGCATATGAAATGAAGAGGAAGGGGTTGGGGGCAAGGAAGGGGCTCCTGCCTCAAAATATTCTCCTCCTATCCCATCCACCACAAGAGTTCACCCAGCGAATCACAAGAGTTCAAGGTTCCAGGATCACCAAGGACAAACACAGCCTTTGGGAAAATGACATCTCAACCCATGACCTACTCCTCATTCCCAACCGTCTTGGGGACTGTGCCAGTCACTGACAACAGGTACCGTGTGAGAGTGACCCGGAAGCATCTGAGAGGCCCTGAGCTCCTTTCACACCATCCTGCTGTCACCACGCGAGCCCATCTCTCCCTGTCTGAGGTTAGCCATTTGTTTGCTTACCTCTTTCCAGTGTGACCTCACGAGGGCAGAGAACCGACCTGGCTCATGGCTGTAATCCTGCCTGTGGTCCCTGCCCCACGACAGCATTCCTGGAATGTTGTTGAGGGAGAGTACGGTGACCGCGGGCCTGCTGATGACCACAGAAGTGACCAGAGGAACCCGAGCCAGGCACCGTGTGGGTCTCTTTACGAGCGTCCTCTTGTCTTCCCAGCAATCCAGCGCGGGACCTCATCCCCCGGAGAACAGAAAGCAGAAAGCTTAGCCTCTCCGCCTGCACGCAGTGTCTGTCTCCTCATCACCTGAAACCTCAGCTCTGCGCACCGGCGTCTTAAGCACTTAAGGGGTGCTATCAAACGTTCATTACCCCTAAATGGACCTAACCTACCTGGTCTCCCTTCAAGACTGAAGACAGCAAGATAGGAGTGGCCAAGAGCTTTTCAAAATTTGCAGGGACATTCAGCTGCCGGCTTTTGTGATATCCCCCAGAAGCCTGCAGCCATGGCTCTGCATCTTCTAGGAAGAGCAGAGCCTTTCAGGCACATCACCCTGGGATGAGCCTGCCCCTCTAACCAGGAACAATCTCATAAATCCAATTGCCCCTTCCCGACTCTCAGGTCTAATGGACAAACATTAGAGACATGGAGACTGTCCCCTCAAGTGACAAAGACTTCTCCAGAGACAGCTCATAGAAACAGAACCGAGATAATGAAAGCCCAGAATGCAACTTGATCAGGCCTGCTTAACTGTGCATGCCTCTCCACTTTCCCCCGACTCTTCCTCTGTTTAAACCCAAAGTTCACCTCAGTACCCCAGGGAAGCACAGCAGAGATGCTGGACCTCACTTTGTCTTCCCAATGTGGCTGTATTGATTAAAGTTTCTTTCCTGATTCTCACCATTCCTTTTTCCGTTTGGTTTTTGGGATGAGGGGCTGAATCTGATTTATCGGAACCCCCACAGTTGAGTCTCTGGCCTAAAATTCCAGAAACACGGTTATTGTTCTCATTTGCTCCCAAAACCTGAGACCAGAAGTGTTTATCAAGATGCCCAGGGTCACACAGTTAGTGGGCAGCAGGCTGATTCCAGAGCCCAGGATCATGGTCACTTCACCGCAGCTCTGTGAGTGCGAGAAAGTCTTGGTCCCTTACAGAGAGGTCCTGGGGCACATGAAACCTGAAGATGAGTAATCACACCACAAGCCAGACTGGGATAGGTGCTGTGGGCACACAGCCCAACAAGGGACAATGAGAGCAGCTCCGCCAAGGGGCACAGCAGAGTCAGGGTGTCCTTTAGGTGTGGGAAGGACTAGTGGGAAAAATGAGGGAGAGAGGCATTCTGTGATGACAGGAGGCACACAGGTAGAGAATGGAAGGTGCAAGGTGAGGTAGGAAGGGTCCCGTCGGGTGGGAGCCCAGGACATGCGGAGGCCCCAGAGCTCAATGGCAGGAGTTGAGGCTGGAGAGGAGGCAGAGGTGGGGCAAGGAGTGCTCTGGGTGCAGGGTCTGATGCAAGAGAGATGAGCCACAGGGCAGGAACAGGACCTGGCTCTTCCTTCTGAAAGGCCGAGAACAAGGGTACCACTAAGACCCTGGGGTCTCAGGAGAGAGATGGTTTGGGCAGGGGATGTTTCAAAGAGTGTAAGGTAAAGAGCGTGTGACAGCCAGCTGGACACTGTTAGAGGACCAACTGACCTCAGTGCCTCAATGGGCAAGAAGCCACCTGGAAAGGACAGCAGGAGCAGGAGGGTGGACCCCTGAATGGGGCATGGCTGGGCTACACAGACCCAGTGGATTGACAGCTTGGCTCTGGCTCTCGGGCCTTCAGGCTGAGGCTGCTCCTTTCTGCTCCCTGCCGTTCAGGAATAGGCTCCTCCTCTCTGTGCTGCTCACCCCACTGGGCACCCTGCTAAATTTAAACGAAACACAGAGACCATCTCTGTTGAGTCCTGCCGGCGCTGCAATGCCTTAAGACAAACACGAACAGGAAAAGCACTGCCTTCCAATCAGCAGGGTGAAGTCTTCCTGAGAAATAGGGAGCAGAGGAGCTGAGGCTCTGGACTCAATGTGCGAAAAAATGGTTTCCCATGGCGACGGGCTAAGCTGTTGTCAATCAAGAAAAGTTTGATTTCCAGGGGAGGAAGTAGAGAGGACTCAGGCAGCATCATCTCCAAGGCCCCTAGAACTGTGTGGGACCCTCAGGGGCAGCCAACAACAGGGAGCAAGTTGCGCAGGTGACCCAGCCCAGCGCTGCCCAGGGGATGGACCCTGCGACTCAGGACCGTGAGTCAATCACAAGATGCCCGTTCCGGCTTGTCCAGCCACTCTCACCTGGCCCAGTGAGCTCTCTCAATGACTGGTGCTAAACAAGGGAACACACAGGGAAATTGCAAACAAATCCATGAAAAGCCACCGTGGCCACGTTGCACTAGGCAGGGCCACCTGGCTGCTCCGTGCTCTGATGAACTAGAGGAATGGAAAAGGAAGGTCTTTCTCCTCCCCTGTCAACTCTCGGGGCAAGAACTGAGCGTGCACCGGTTTATTACTGATCTGCCAGCACCTGGACACGCGCCTGGGAGGAATGAGTAACATCTCAAATGCACGAAGGAGACTCGGTGCTGGTCACTGCCGGTTGCTGTCCCTCTAAAATCACCATGCTCCCAACTACCCGCTGGGAGACGCTGCCCCCTGCTCCACTACAACCTCTATGAACAACGTCCTTCTCCCTCCCAAGTATGAACCAAGGAGGACCCAGACGCGTTCTCACCCTTCCGCTGGCAGAGCCCTAAGAACACACGAGCACATTTGATTGCGATTCCTGCTTTTACCTCCAAGTGCCCTGAAGACCTTACTGAGGTGTGAGCAGGTGGGACCCAGGCTGGCTTCTCTTAGGGTGAAGCCATCAAGTAAGCAAGGTAACCGCTCACCCGAGGTAACAGTCGCAGGCCCCAAGCGCAGGTTCAGCTGTCGGTACAAGCTGTTGCCCGTGTCCAGCGCCCCCACCCCCTGGGTCCCCAGAGAGCTCTTCACAAAATGAATTGGGAACCCCCACGTGGTTCAAGTAGCATTTTAATTTAAAACCCCTCCCATATCTCATGTCCCATCACCCACTGTCCCATCTGACAGTGGGGAGGAGACCATAGTGAGCTATTTAAAGGACATGTCGGGGGGCAAGCTACGCTTCTCTGCAAGCAACCCTCCCTGTGCCCAGCACAAGACTGCTCCGCCCTGGCAGAGGAGTCCCCTCCAACCCAGTCCCCCTGCAGTGCCATGGGCACTCTCCTCAGTCTCCACGCATCAACTGAGGCCCTTCCAAGAGGACTGGAGGAAGCAGGCGCAGGGCGAGAGGTGTGAAGTGCGGGTGAGGCACAGTCCTCGGGTGTTCCTGTGCTTCCAGGGCTGCACCACACCCGAAAACAGGCGCTGGAGGCAGGGAAAGAAAAGGCAGTTAGAGGAGCCCCGGATGCCGGCAGCACTGTCAGTGACGGTCACGGAGCCCTGCGTGAGGCCACGTGGACTTCGGCTGCAGAAAGCGAGCTGGGAGACAGCACACTCACGCGCCGCGCCGGCATGGCTCGAGCTCCACGCGGCTTTCAAACCGTCCTCGACTCCTGAAAGCGTTAGCGGGCACGCCCTAAAACAAGAGGGCATTCTCTACACAGCACAGCACTGCGGCTGTGCTCTCGGGGCTCCAGAAACGAAATCCTCGTGCTGCTCCCCCACCTCCAGAGCTTCGTCCGACTTAGCCAGCGGGCCCGCTCCAAGTGGCAGCAGCAGCCCGGGACCACGTGTGCCCTCCAAGTGGCAGCAGCAGCCCGGGACCACGTGTGCCCTCCAAGTGGCAGCAGCAGCCCGGGACCACGTGTGCCCTCCAAGTGGCAGCAGCAGCCCGGGACCACGTGTGCCCTCCACGTGGCAGCAGCAGCCCGGGACCACGTGTGGCGTTCAGATGTCATGTCTCTCTCTGCTCCTTTACTCTGGGCTGTTCTGTGACGCTGGCCTTCTTGACAAGCACTCCGTTTATGTCATGGACTGTGTGTCTGATGCTTCCTCAGACATTGAGCAGTTTCTGTCAAGACTCCCATCAACGGGGTGTGTCTCTCTCAGCGTGTCACATCAGGGACATTTGTCCTCTGAGGTCACTGACTTTATACCTCACAGGCACCCAAGAGCTGGGGGTCATCGTCATCTTCATCATCATCTTCATCTCTGCTGTGGTCAGAATGTGTCCTGTGTGAATTTTCTTCATACACTGAACCCCCAAGGTGATAGTATCAGGAGATGGGGAATTGGGGGTCATAGGGCAGACAGTCCACCCTCATAAATGGCATCAGTGTCCTTATAAAAGGGCCCCAGAGAGCCCTTGCCCCTTGTACCATGTGAGGACACAGCAGGAAGGCACCATCTGCCAGCCAGGACATGGCCTCGCTGGACCCTGGGTCTGCTCACTCCGCAGTCTTGGACTTCCCAGACCCCAGAACTATGGGAAATAAATTTCTCTTGTTTCCAAGCCACCCACCATGCTAGTCATGGGGTTTAGCTATAGCACCCATGGAGACCTTCACCAAGAGTGCTGTGCCACTTCACAGAGAGGAAGAGGGCAGCCCTTGGTTTTCATAGTCCTTGATTACAGTGCTGGGCTTTTGCTAATGGTGATACTTGTCCTTCGTGAGACAGTGAAACTGTCCCATTCTCTCTCTCTCTCTCTCTCTCAAAGAGAGAGGGACAGTGAGAGAGAGAATCAGTTTTACTGAGTTTTTCAGGTGGCCTCTGTTGCTCCAACGCTTCATTGTGTACGTGGCACTGGGGTTCAAAGTCTGGTCCTCAGCATGCCAGGCAAGCGTTATAACCACTGAGCCACCGCTCCAGCCCCTCATTCTCTCTTGAGAGGAGCCCGAGTTGGCCCAGCTGGGGATCCAGCCTGCTGAGTTAGACTTACTCAACAGGCTGGAAGGTGCTCCAGTATCCCCAGGGAAGCCCTCGCCTTCACAGACGTCTTCTTCAACTTCTTTCGATAACATTTTGTGATCTTCAGGGTGCAAGTTCCTTTAACTTTGTGGTCAAGTTTTTAAATTTCTTTTTTTTTTTTTAATAAAGAGAGAGGGACAGTGAGAGAGAGAGAAAGAGAGAAACACTTTTATTTAGTTTTCTTTGTGGCTTTCATTGCTCCGAGACTTCGTTGTGTACGTGGTGCTGGGGTTTGAACTTGTGTCCTTGCGCATGCTGGGCGAGCGCTCTAACCGCTGAGCCACCGCTCCAGCCCCATTTTTAAAATTTCTTGATGTGGTTGTAAACTCAGCTGTTAGCGTAAGTAAATAGCTTTGGTTTCTCTCCACTGATCCTGTAGGCTAAAACTTTATTGAACTTGATGAATCCATATATTTTTATTGGATTCCTTTTCATTTTCTATATATAATCACATTATCAGAATATATAGAGATAGTTTTACTTTTTTATTTTTTTAAAGACAGAGCAGAAGAGTAAGTGACTGAGGGAGAGAGGAAAGGAGAAAGGAGAGAGAGAGAGAGAGAATCAACTTTATTTAGTTTTTCATCTGGTTTTCATTGCTCCGACACTTACGTGTGTCTGTAGTGCTGGGGTTTGAACCCGGGTCCTCGTGCTTGCCAGGCAAGCACTCCGGCTGAGTCGCCACTCCAGCCCCTTATTTTTAAGATTGGCTAATTTTTGCCCTATTGCCCTGTTTAGAACTTCTGGTACAACAGCAGAAGGAAGTAGCCCAGAAGGGACAGGTCACATAGCTCCAGACCTTTGGGTGAAGGATTCAACCTTTCACCATTGGAGTGTGGTGTGAGCCCTTCCTCAGGTAGAGAAAGCTTCTTCTATTGTTACTTTGTTGAGTGTTTTTATCCTGAAATGAGGTGGGATTTTTGTCAAATGCTTTTTCTGTATCTTTTAAGAGGATCATGTGATTTTTGTTCTTTTGACACAATATATTACAATTAACTGGTTTTCAGATATTAAGCCAACCTTGCATTCCTGGAATCATTGCCACTGACTGCTTTTGGTAATGAAATATGTGTCCATGATCCCAACAACCCGACAATAAAGCATACCTAGTAAGCCCATCCTATCTCCCAGATCCCACCACCCTGATAAGCCATCACTTTATAGCTCACAGTCATTATCATCCCTGGTTTCCCTCTTTATATGGTTGCATTACATCTAGATGTGTTCCTAAAAGTATTTGGTGTAAGTCTCTTAAACTTTATTTAAAAAGTGCTTTTTTTCAACTTAGTAATTGACTGCTAAACTTAAAAAAAATATTATCATGTACTGATGCGGCCAGTCCTTTTGATTGCTATATAATATTCCACAGTCTCTCTATCATGTAAGCCACATTAACGGAAAATATGAACAGCTTCAAATCTGAACTCCAGATATCTCCTCCAAACCAGCTCCTCCTGAAGTCTTCCCACCTTGGTTAATGGTGGCTCTGCTTTTCCAGTCCCTTGGGGTAAGCCCTGGGAGTCATCCTTGACTCTTCTTTCTCTCTCTCTCATATTCGTTCTGTGAGGGAAATCCTTTGGTTCTGCTGCCAAAGGATGCTCAGAATCCGATCCCTCTCCACCATTATGGTTCCAGCAGCCAGGGTTTCACACTTGGAGTGCGTCATTGCCTCCTGACCAGTCTTCCTGCTGCTGCCCCTGCTCCCCCGCAGTCTGTTCTCAATCTGTTTCTTTGCTCTTGGGTTCTTGGCAAATCTCCATCTGCTCCTATCACCACTCTGCTCAACGGCTTCTCCCCTCTGAGATGTTCAAGGCCTCAGGATGACCTGTAGGCACGCCCTGTGCCTCAGGCCATGCACCTGGCACTTCCCCAGTGAGAGGCGGCTTCCTTGGGACATCCACAGGACCACTGCTGCCCTTGCTGCGGATGTCACCTCCTGCTGCAGCGCCCCTCCCCCCTGAAACTCTCCTTAGCGCTCCCTACTGACTAACCTGCCCCGGCACACGCACGTGCACATGCACGTGTTTGTCACTTCTCTTTTCAGTCACTGGAGCACAGGCTCAATAAGGGACAGCTATTTTGTTGGTTTGGTTCATTTCTGTGCCCCTAATAGACACTGATCAAATATATATTATTTTAATGAAGGAAAAAATGAACAGCTGAAAAGTAGCCACAGGGACATGTGGTTCACGATCGGCGTGGAAATGAGCCCTTGTTAAAGGCTGGAAACACCCTTCACGGGGCACTGGGAAGCCACAGCCAATGTCATCCTGGTATGGCAGCTGTCCCAAGACTCCAGCCTGCTTCTGTCACCACTGAGCCTTGCTGATGTCTGGAACTGGAGGCTGCTTTGTAGCAGGAACAGACGGAAGATGCCTGCCAGCCGATGCAGCCCGGGTTCCCACCTGCAACGCACCTGCACTTCCGGAAGAACCAGTCAGAGGGGACTGGTGGGCACACCTGACTTCGAAGCCAGCAGGTGGCACGGCTTTCAGTGCACTGAGGTCCGGAGTGGGATGAAGCATTTCCACCTTGCCCTGGATTCTGAGCACAGTTACACTCCAGTACAGTGCTGAGCTACAGTGTTTGGTGTCCCTGCATTAAATCCCAGGGGTGGGGTAGGGGACAGGGAAGAAGCTCCCTTCTGCCTGAGAGATGGGCAGGGGATGTTCCTGGAGAACCGTGCAGGATCTGCGTATCTGCATTGGCTAGCTCAGGGGACACTTCTCGAAAAAGTCCAAACTCCATGTTAGTGACTTCCTCAAAATCGGATTTTATCACACTCCGTGTCCAATCTGTGCCACTAAACCAACAAAATTATGGCATAGATGACCAAATCCTTAATTCCACACCAGCTCCAAGCAAGGAGCTGTGAAATCAGCTGAGTACGTGACTAGAACTTAGAGGAAGGCTATAGAGACAGCACTCCAATATTTCACCTTCCCAGCAAGCCGGGCTGTCCCCCAACACAGTTCAGTTAAATGTATGATCGTTTTTGTTTTGTTTTGATACCAGTGATTGAACCCAGGGGTGCTTAACTGCTGAGCCATATCGCCAGGCCTTTTTATTTTTTTTATTTTGAGACAGGGTCTCATTAAGTTGCTTAGGGCCTTGCTAAATTGCCAAGGCTGGCCTCAAACTTATGATCCTCCTGACTCAGCTTCCTGAGCCGCTGGGTGGAACAATAGGTTCTATGCCTAAAACCAAGAGATAACGACACAAGGAGAGTTGGGTGCTTGTCTCTTAACTTCTGATGGAAGGTGATTTCTACCCATTTAACCCAGAATCCCAGGAAGGCCCCTTTGCTGGGGAACAGGGAGGGCACAAAACTGTTCTCAACCTGCCTGTGCCGGGGAGAGAGCGCCCGGCAGGTAGGAGCCTGCTAAGTGTGAGGGCAAAATAATTTCTCAAAAAGGTGTTCCATGGGCTTGCTAGATGTGGAGCAGCCACAGTTGAGGTTAGAAGCTTCTCAGAGAGCGGATAAGGGGCTGCCCAGGGATTGCATTGCAAAGAGGCACTAGGAAAGCTCTGGGGTACTGGATTCAGTTTATGGTCCCACAGACTCATGCTAAATTGCTGAGTGCAAAATTCCTCCCTTGTGTATGTGCAGTTCTTGCTATACCAGTCATATCTCAATCCATCTGCAGGGTTTCAGAGAGAGAGAGAGACAGGCAAAAACAGAATTAAAAATCCTACAGACCTCTTTTCAAACAAGATTGATCATCTGTACTTAAGGTGCTAAGAAGGAACCCCAATCTTTACTCACCTTAAAGAAAATAAAAGCCTAGCTGAGGATGGGTGTGGTGGTGCACACCTGTAATCCCAGCGTCCCAGTGTCCCAGCGACACAGGAGGCTGACACAGGAGGACTGCAAGCTCAAAGCCAGCCTCAGCAACTTAGTGAGGCCCTAGGCAACTTAGCAAGACCCTGTCTCAAAATAAAATATAAGAAGGGCTGGGAATGTGGCTAAGTGGTTAAGTGACCCCTGGGTTCAATCCCCAGTACCAAAAAAAAAAAA
>PVKS010034795.1:0-20593 GCA_004027875.1 Aplodontia rufa
TAATTCCTTCAAGTATTTCTAATACATTGTTTTAATTCTTCACCTTGGTAAATCTACTTTTTAATTTATTAACACTTTTTGAGTATTTCCCATAGTTCTTAGATGCTATATTCTTCCTTTTATTCCTTCTTCTCTCTTTCTGCATTTCAGTTTGGCAAGTTCCTATTGACCTATCTTTAAGCTCATTGATTCTTTCCTTTGCCACATCCAGTATACTGATGGATGCCTAACTAAAGCATTCTTCATTTCTGCTCAATGATTTAATTTCTAGACTATTTTTTATGATTTCTTAGATTTGCTGTCTTCATGCTTGCATTACCCATCTATTCTTGTATGTTGTCTACTTTTTCCATGAGAACACATACCATGAATCACAGCTATTTTAGATTCCATATCTGTTAAATTCCAACATCTGCATCATACTAGAATTTGGTACTGAAGCTTATTTTGTCTTTTCATACTATATTTGGACTTACCTTTTATCATGGCTTATACTTTTTTTGAAAGCAGGGCATATTGTATAAGTAATAGGAAATAAGCTAAATAGGTGTTTAGTGTGAGGATTTATTTTAATTTAAGTAAGAATTTGCTTTTGTTTGATATGTTTGATGTTTACCATAGGTACAGGTGACAGAGATTTCAAATTTTTCTATTGTCCTAGTATATGCCACTCTTCTTAGCTTTGGGCTTCCCTACATGCTGGTACTGAAAGAGAATCTGTGCCTTGCAGTGTTTCCAGCCTTAATCTTCTATTACTACATTAGTGCTCTCTTAATATGATGGCAAGATGGTAGGAAGGGGAAAAATTCTATATTCACATGATCAAATCTCAATCTTTTCATAGATATGTCTCGGGCTTGTGATATTCATAATTGTTAGCTTATTTTCCCTCTATCTTTTTTACTGTCTTTCCTGGATGCACCTTTTCCAGTGAATTTATTTGAAACCTTGACTTTTATTTGCTATGTTTCCCCCCTTTTTATTTGACAAGATACTTAGAAGGAACTGATGTCAGAGGAAGGACTTTTTCCCAGTTTGGAACATGCTCAGATAAACCTTTTCCCTGAAAAGTCTTTGTGATGAAAAAAGACTTAGGGAATATTTTGTAATGTTTGCTCTTCTCACACATACAGTAGAACTAGGAGGAGACCTTTCAGGTATTTATCCTAAAAATCTGGTGGGATTCCGGAAGGAAATGGCCATGACATTACAGGGGCTTCCTAAGACTGTGGTCCTCGGGAAGGTTTCCTTCTCACAGTACTCCACAGCTTTCATCAATTGCTTAAAATTACCGTGTAAGTTTCCTTGCTGGTCCATGGCTCCTGAGACTTTTGAACACATAAGATATTGGCAGTGATTCTCCGGATCTGTGCCTCTACAGATTTCAGGGAAATGATTTATTCTTCAATGTCAGTTCTCTGATAGGTCCAAGAAAAGACATTAATTTCAGTTTATCCAACATTTTCTAGCAAACTGGAGTGGTGACTTCCCAGTTCCTTGTATGTCTAACATGAAACCAGAAGTCAGGTAGTGTTGAAACTTCAAATTATTCAATTCTAGAATATTGGGAGCTATAGAAAATTAGATTATGCATCATTTAGATATGATCATATTTGCATTTATTTGATATCTTTCCTCTGGCTTGAAATATTCCAGGTTCATTTGTATATTTTCTTTGCCAAACCTGGAATTAACAATATCTTTAAGAATCCCTGAAAATAACTGTAAGAAGGAAAAACAATTCGTAGAGATGTATTGGGAAGGAGGGGGAAAGTGATAAGGGTGGATAATTGTGGGGGGCTCTTGGGGGTAAATCTAATTTTCAGAATTTATATATGCGTTATATTATTTCGTTAGAAGCTTGTTTGATTGTTCAACATATACATTTTTTAATAAAAATGTATGAAAAAACAAAACTAAACAAAAAATAAACAAATGAAATATCTTGTTTTAATTTTCATTTGAAGACATACATATGTCTCAAACTCCAGTATAACTGTAATGATGATAGTTTTCCATCCATTGGTTTGGATATCAGTAAGCATCTTGTTGGAAATGTTTGTAATCTCTTAGAGATCTGGGGTACCAAGTTCTGTACAGCTGAGACATTTGGATTATATAGAATCTGATATTCTTTGTGAGAACAGAATGAAGCCCTAATATAAAAAGCAAAATAATTCTAATATTTTTGTAGTATTTGATAGTTCTAATATTTTTGTAGCATTTCCTTAATTTTAACTAGCATTTAAGAAAACATCCTGAATGATTTTTACTGGATATGCCTACAATGAATAAGACAGGATGAAACAATCTAAAAGAATATAGTGAATTAAAAAGAAAGTTCTAAATTGGAAACAATAAGGAAAGATCATTAAGAGTACACTGCAGTTAACATTTTTTCATGTATTTTGAACATTTTAACATACCTTTTGAAGTTGCATATATTAATTTATAATGTTTGAAATTGAAATTTTAATGAGTCTAATCATAATACTTTTTTGTACATGAAAGTGAAAAAAATTTGATATACATTACCTTGCTAATTAGCCACAAGTTCTAAGTTTCAGAGAGGGAAGAGCTTATTATCCAAACAAGAATAAGAAAGGTTAAAACACTGATTCTGAGTTATAACAGATCTAAAATTAGAAACTATCTCTTAGTGTCCCTGGTCTAGGGAGACTATTTTGTAAATCATTCTTATGTAAAGTAGATCTTTGGCAAAAATACAACCTGAATCACTATTGGTTTTAGGAACTATTGAGTTTGACTTGGAAAGTTGTGGGGTATTATTGAGAAGAGGGAAAGAGTTTGAAGTGAGGAGAAAATGAAAATTTATATTGCTCATTGTTGATTGTTAAAGTAGGTTTTTTTAAAAGAGAGATGGACAGTGAGTGAGAGAGAGAAAGGGAGAATCAATTTTGTTTAGTTTTTCATGTGGCTTCAGTAGCTCCAGCACTTTGTCTTTTACATGGTGCTGGGGTTTGAACTTGCATCCTTGCGCTTGCCAGGCAAGTACCTTAACCACTGAGCCACTGCTCCAGCTCCTAAAGTAGGTATTCTTCTCAATGCATTCCTAAAAGAAGAAAAGCCAAAAATAAATGCATAAATAATAAGGCAGTTTTTCTGAGGGACATGATCTCTGAATATGAAGAGATACTATCAAGAATCCCATCTAGATAACAATGAAAGATGATAAAATTCCTTGAGATTTTTCTTATTTTGGGTTTTGCTATGTATGAAAGGCCACATACAAACTGGGGTTAATTGTTCTATAAATTCTATCTACACAAAGGTGATCTTGGCGCCTCCAGGTACCTGCCCCAGTCCAAACTGCTGAATGCATCGTTTATCCTAATTTGGTAACATTAACTTATCTGAGAACCACATTCTCCATAAGGGACTTTAAAAGAATACCTTTTGTTTCTCCTAGGCAGGTTGAAGCTTTAATTCAGACTCCACCAAGCTGTTAGTTCTAATAAACTTCTTTTCTGGAAAGTTAGTTCGACTCTTTGCCTCTCTCAAGCTGCTGACTCTCTCCCTTCTTGACTTAACAGGTTAGAGTCTGCATCCCCTCTTTTTGAATTTGACTGGGCTCTGCGACTACTTCATAATTAGAATATTCTAGAATTAATACAGGTTATCATGGCAATTTTCCAACCATCCTGCTGGGAAGACTAACAGATGTGCTTATGGAGAGAAAGAGTCTCAGGGGCCCCAATTTCCCAGCTATCCTAGCAGTATTGTATTCTGCAGGCCCACCGAGGCAACAACCACAGTCCATGGAAATCAACCCAAAGAAACACTCATCTGAGTCCTACCTCTGTCCTGACTTAACAAACAAGGTGATGCAATAAAATGGATGTTATTTCAGTCACTAAATTTTACCAGACATACTTCAGTGGAGCACCCTTTTTCTTGGCCTGAATCTCTTTCTGGGACATAGGACTCATCTCATGAAATCTAAAATGGGAGAAAACTTTTCCCTAAGAGATGAACATAATGTCTCTAAATATTCTTATTGCCACAGTGTAATAAGTTCTTCTCACTTGGTCATGGACTCACAGGTTTAAATCTTATTCCCATAATCTGAGGCCTGCTGCCCTTTGGCGCATGCGTACCCTGGTCCTCCCTCTGCTCCTTACAGGATGATCTCAAAGTAAAAGACACATACTCAGAACCTGTAGACCTCATTTTAATGGTTCATCTTTGTGGTTCCCTTTTACTGGTGAATTATGATTGTAAATCCCTTCTCCATATGATTAGAAGAAGAAGAGACCATTGTGATGTGCTTATTTATGCTTACTGTTCTCAGCTTTACTTTGCTAACCATTCTCTGTTATTGGCTGCAAACAACCTACTTATACAGAGAAAACCTAGTTTTCATTAAGAAAACCAACTTGTAGCAAAGGCATTGTCCCCAGTAGGCCACTCTAGAATGCACACATCACAACTGGAAGAGCAGAAATAACTGAAGATCTAGCTCAAGAGTAGTAAGAATTCTTTTGTGTAAATTCCCATTATTTTTTGGCAGTGGCTATATGCTGCGCTTTGTTTTGAAGAGTTCTGACACTGCCCTGGGAAAGAAGGGGTTCCTGGATGAATAACTGATATTTTCTTTCCAGGGAACAAAGGAGGAATTTGTTATTGTAGACAGACCCTTTTCTTGTAGGTAGGCAAGACTCTTAAGGGGAACTTGGCTTTGTAAAGAGCGACCAAGGAATGGTGGTGAGTTCGATCTGCATAGACCATAGCTCCAGCACTGAGGTTTTTATTGCACAAGAGAAAGACCATGGACCCCTGTCAGTAGAAAGTATAATTTTAGCCCAGTATTTTGCTGAAAGGTTGTCTTCTGTCTTCTCTGAAGCTTTGTAGTATTCAGTGTTGGGGCATTTGGTTTTCTTACTATAACAATAATCTTGTGCTTGTTTTTAAAGAACTTTATTAACATCATATATACATTTTTACATAGCCCTATGATTAGGCTAAACTAGAATTGGCATTCTTTTTCCATCTAAAAGAAAACAAACACAAACTTAAGTGTATTGCCCAACATGCTATGTTAGGAGAAAAACCAACGTTTGTTTGAATTATTGTGCTTTTCTCTCACAATGAACTCCTCAATCTTTATATTTTGTCAGGATACTCAAAATATTGTGTTAACTGATGTGTCGCTCTGAAGTATTTATTTTGTTTTTGGAGTGCAATGGAAGACTTTAAATGAAATACTCATCTGTAAAAATTTTGTAACATGTTCAATGTGACAAGATGAAAGTAGAGAAACTTTCAAAAGACAAAATATTTAGGTCTTCAAAGATCTCAGTATAAATGCCTATCAACAACTAAAAATGCAAAACAGAAAACATAATGTGAGCATATAGATAAGAAACATGACTTCTTTTTCACTGAAACCTGATCAATAGTAAAAAACACCCCTTGAAAAATTAATGTTACAACTGTCAAAATGAAATATAATTCACCTTTATCAAGAAAATCTGAATGTCAGCCTCCAAATGACACAAGTTTAAAGATAAAAGTTGTTATTTCCCCTGAGAAATAATATCCCCAAAGGCAATACTTCATAGTGGAACTAGAAGTAAAACCTCCTGCCCCCTTTCCTGATATCTCTTGAAGTTTATTAATGGTCCCAGGAGTAGACTTTAACCAATGAGGAAAAATAATTAGTATTATTTATCCTCTAAGTTTAAGAATTAAGTACTGTCATTTCTCTTTAAATTTTATTCTTGCTGCTTCTTTCTGCCCCTTCCTAGAAATCTTCTATATTTTTGGCTTCTTACATTGCTCTGGCCATTCCACATCCAGGAGTCAGTACCCTGCTCCTGAGCCCAAGTCTAGTGCTAATGCTTTCTTCCTTTATTGCCACATTGTCAAAATGAGGACCATGTACTGGCTTGGTAGGAATTCCATCTGTTCTAGGTATCTCCACCCCATATTTTCCTACTTGTAAGAAGCTACATTTACCAGAAGAAATAAAAATACAGATAAAATTGAATATTGTGTTCTAAATGTTAATATAAGCCTTAAATAGTTGCTAATCTACCCAGCCTTTTCCATATGAGCAAATGTGCTCTATATGTAAATCCTTCCTTTTTCTGCTTTGCATATTTCTTCAAAAACAACAAATTTTAGTAAATATTTTTATTGGTGTATTTTATAATCAATATTATTATTATTATGTTTTTAAAAAGCCCAAATTGTGTTCATCCAGACTGGACCTCTGCCAACTTTCATTTTTCCACATCCTCCAGGGATTTCTGAAGTGGCAATTCATCAAGTTTTTGTTTTATTCTGACATTTATTTTTAAAAAATCCTTTCCTAACATTGGCATTAAATTTTATCTCCTTGTAATCATTACATATTTGAATTTAACTGCAATCTAGATTTATTACTCCTCATTGAGTCTTGTATATTCTTTTCTTCTATTTTATGTTTATTTTGCTTCACTGTAATGTGGCAAGGATATTAATCCAGGTAATTTTTGTTCTATAACAGTACATATTTTGATAGTCTATCAAAAGATATCTCTTATTTTGCCATAAAGCACAAATATTTTTGAAGTTTTCAATTCATGATTTAGCTTTTTCAAGCAGCTTTCTACATGATCCCAACTTAACAATACATTATTGATTTTAGCCACATAATTATGGACATATTTGTGACTACAATCATGGAAGCCTTTGTGAAGGTGATCAAAATTTATGTTTAATTACAAAAGACATAGTTTTTAATGAATATGAAGCAGCATGAATTCAATTTTTCTTATGAATAAATGAGAAAGGTTGTTCTAAGCCAAATCAGGAGACCAACAAAAAAGTACTTCAAAGAAACACCCCAAAGATAGTAGGTATTCTAGCTTGGGGAAGAAAATGGACACCTCTCTTTCCTAGATTAAACATTCTTGTCTGTGAAAATGCCCTTTGAATTTATATACATGTTAACAAAAAATTGTCTTTCAAAAGAATATCTACATAGGCCATTCAGATATATCACCTACCCCCTACTCAAAATCATAGATGATATTGTTGGGGAAATATAATTAAAAGCAAAAATTTACAACCCATGAATTCTCTCCAATTCAGTAGTAGAAACCTTCTACTTTAGTTTTGATAAAGATTTAGGAAATCCACTAAGTGATTTCAAGGACAGAAAGGAATTTCACCCTTTTACATAATCAAGTAGGCATATCTGATTACACATGTTTTTAAGATAATTACTTGGTCCTTAAGCAAGAGCATTTGGCAACACCATTTTTCACACAGGCACAATTCATCCTGACTCGACTCAGTAGTTGGGATGATCTTCTGTTAGCTAGTTGTTTTTATTCAGGAGGAAAACAAACTTCGACTATGTTCATGCACTTGGAGCTGGGGCCCAGATAGAAGTTAAGCTCCAACTCCCGCATGGAAACTCTGAGATAAGGGTGCTACCTTGCTTAATGCTTTCATATCAAAGGTATGGTTCACAGGTTGTTGACCAAGGTATCCCTTGGTCATAAAACAGATATAAGGCCTAAGTCATGTAAAGGATTTGCATGCACTTCAAATAAAGCAGAAAGTATGTACAATTGGAGATTTCTAAACCGAATAGTCTGAGAAAAGGAGGATTGGGAAATATCTGCCCTTATTTTCAGAAGGGAGAATTAAGTCTGCTATTTTTAATTTGTGCTTATTCTTATCATCTCTAGACTCTGGCATATATCTATAGATCTTTAAATTCTCTTCAATACTCACATCACAAAGGAGGACAGCTTCTATAACCCACTGGAATTTCCCTCCATTTCAAGAGTGGAAGGCCATTAATCGGTGTGCAAAGTTATTTTTCTGGGCACCGGCAGATTGCCAGTGAATCACTCCGATTTCAGGTATTCAAAAATGATGCAACAGGGCGAAAGATAAGGATCCAGCCTCAGATGTCTACATATGGCTGTCCAGTTTGTCCAACACCATTTGTTGAACAGACTATATCGTTCTTCCACACTATACTTTTGCCCCCTTTATCAAATATCAAAGAGTTAAGGATATGGGGGTTTGTCTCAGGATCTTCTATTCGGTTCCACTGGTCTTTGGTTCTGTTTTGATACCAATACCATGCTGTCTTTGCTGCTACAGCTCTGTAGTATAATTTCAGGTCAGGGATTGAGATACCCGCTACTTCTTCCTTCCTGTAGAGTAATGTTTTAGCTAGTCTGGGTCTCCTGTTATTCCATATGAACTTGAGAATTGCTTTTTCTATATCTCTGAAAAATGCCATAGGTACCTTGATGGGGATTGCATTGAATCTGTATAGGGCTTTGGGTAGAATGGCCATCTTTATTATATTGATTCTGCCTAACCATGAGCATGGAATGTTTTTCCATCTACTCAGGTCTTCTGTAATTTCTTTTCTTAGTGTTTGATAGTTTTCTTTGTAGAGGTCTTTAACATCCTTTGTGAGGTTAATGCCCAAGTATTTCATTTTTTTGGAGGAAATGGTGAATGGCAGAGATTCCCTGATTTCTTCTTCTGTGGATTTGTTGCTGGAGTATAGGAAAGCTAGTGACTTACTGGAGTTGATCTCCTAGCCAGCTACTTTGCTGAAGTCACCTATAAATTCTACGAGTTTCCTTGCCGATGTTATTGGATCTTCTATGTATAAAATCATGTCGTCTGCAAATAGAGATAACTTAACTTCCTCTTTTCCTGTAGGAATAACTTTGATTTCCTTGTCATGCCTGATAGCTCTGGCAAGGGTTTCAAGGACTATATTGAACAAGAATGGGGAAAGCAGGCAGCCTTGCCATGTTCCTGAATTCAGTGGAAATGCTTTCAGTTTTTCTCCATTGAGGATAATGTTGGCTATGTGTCTGTCATAAATGGATCTGACATAGTTAAAGTATCTTCCCTTGATCCCTATCTTTTCCAAAGTTTTGAGAATAAAGTGGTGTTGAATTTTATCAAATGCTTTCTCTGCATCAATGATTTGAGATGATTTTATGATTTTTTTTAATTCTGTTTGTGTGTTGAATTACATTTATTGATTTGTGTATATTGAACCAGCCTTGTTTCCCTGGAATGAAGCCCACTTGATCATAATGAATTATCTTTTTAATGTGCTTTTGTATCCAATTAGCTAAAAATTTATTTAGGATTTTTGCATCAATGTTCATCAGGGAAATTGGTCTGTCGTTTTCTTTCCTTGATGTGTCTTTGTTGGGCTTTGGGATCAGTGTAATGTTTGCTTCATAAAAAGTGTTTGGGAGTGTTCCCTCTCTATCAATTTCCTGGAAGAGCTTGTAGAGGATAGGTGTTAGTTCTTCTGTGAAGGCTTGGTAGAAATCTGCCGTATATCTATCCGGACCTGGGCTTTTCTTTTTTGGGAGAGCTTTGATTGATCAATTTTGCTTTCTGTGATAGGTTGGGTGAGGTTTTCAATGTCCTCATGTGTTAAAGAGGGGGTGACCTGGATATTAAGCCTACAACTTTAAACTTACTAGAAAAAGAAGTAGGGTCAACACTACAGCATATAGGTGTCGGCAGCTACTTCCTTAACAAAACTCCTATGGTGCATGCTGTAAAATCAAGAATAAATGAATATTATGCAATTAAACTAAAAAGTTTCTGCACAGTTAACGATCTAGTCAAGAGCATCAAGAGAGAACCTACAGAATGGGAAAAAACTTTTGCTTGCTACACCTTGGACAGAGGGCTAATATCCTGAATATACAGGGAACTAAAAAACTAAAGTCCAAACTCACAAATAATCCAATCAATAAATGGGCTAAAGAACTCAAAAGGAACTTCTCTCCAGTGAAAGTCCAAAAAGCCCATAAATATATGAGAAAATGCTCTACATCATTAGCTATAAGGGAAATGCAAATCAAAACTTCAATGAGATACCACCTCACTCCTGTTAGAGTGGCAAAAATGAAGAATACAAACAACAACAGATGCTGGAGGGGCTGTGAGAAAAAAAGAACACTGTTACACTGCTGGTGGGACTGCAAACTGGTTCAGCCACTATGGAAAGCAGTGTGGAGAATCCTCAAAACATTAAGGATGGAACCACCTTATGGCCCAGCTATCCCACTCCTGGGTATTTTCCCAAAGAGTTAGAATCAGCATATTGTAGTGATGTAGCTTCTTCAATGTTTATAGCAGCTCAATTTACTATAGCTAGACTATGGAACCAACCCAGATGCCCCTCACTCTACGGGTGGATACAAAAACTTTGGTGCATATATACAATGAATACTACTCAGCCATTAGAGATGACGATATTATGGCTTTTGATATCAAATGGATGGAGATGGAAAGAGTTATGCTAAGTGAAGTATCCCAATCCCAGAGACTCAAGGGCCCAATGGTTTCTCTCATCTGTGGATGCTAGAATAGGGTAGCAGTAGGGTAGATGGCTAACCTAACGATACTTCAAATTGAATGACTCTCAGAGTAATAGGGGGATGGCTCCCTAGGATACTTGGAGGCGTAGGGAGAGGGATTGTGTTGGGGGAGGGTGTATGAAGAACTCATAGGAGACTGGAGAGTGGGAATAGGGGGGAAGCATCCCAGAAGCCGATGTCATTCCTCCACGAGATACTCATTTAATGCATGAGTTCTTCTGGGGGAAACTGCAACAGGTGAAACCCAAGATGGTCATCCATGTTTTGGCATTACCCCTGGATAACAAAGTATATATACATTGATTACTGTTGGTTTGATAATGTTTCCCCCCCATTTGTATCTTTATATACTTCTAATAAAAATTTTTAAAAAATAAAGTAAAAGTTGCTAGTAAATAGGCAAAAAAAAAGATGCAACAGGGTGTCATAAGAAGAAAATAAAAATAAACAAGAAATAAAAATCCCAATCATTTTCAACTATTTATCACAGTCTGATATCTGCTCTGAACTGGGTTCAAGACTTCCAGACAATTGTCTCCTCACCTTTCATTTTTTATTTGATTTTAGTTTCTTAAAAATAAATTTTCATATTGATGATGTTTTAGGTGTTATGTGTAGAGCAAACACATCAGATTGTTTGACAGTTTATGGTTTGATTTATCAGATTAAAATACATGAAAATACTTCCCTCAATTTCTACATGGTTGCTTTTGTGTAGGGCTGGCTTTGAGACCTGGTCCTGACTTCTATATTTTATTTTCCACTCCCTCCCCATTATCTCTTCCCTCTCCTTCTTCTTTCTCTCTGCATTAATTTTTTGTTTTAAGGAGAGAAGGACAGTGAGAGAGAGAGAAAGAGAGAATCAATTTTTATTTAGTTTCTCATGTAGGTTTTGTTGCTCCAAGATGTCATCGTGTGTGCAATGCTTGAGTTTGAACTCAGGTCCTGGGGTGTGCCAGGCAAGCGCTATAATCACAGAGCCACTGCTCCAGCCCTCTGCATGTGATTTTTACCTTCATACTGGATAAAATGTCAAAACACTGTTTATCTCAAATTTGCTCATCACAAAGGCATTCAAGTCTCCCCAAAACAAATCTCTGAGGACTCATAGGTTAACTACAATTTATTTACAATTTAATGATATTATCAAGTAACAATTGTATTTTTTTCATTGCAGCAATGGTACACATAATTTATATCCTGTTTTGAAGCCTAACAAATGTGTTTTCTAGAGATAAGAGGCCTGTTGCCACTATATGTTTGCTTTGCATAGCAAACTTTTGAAGAGGTTTATAAATATTGCTTATATTTTTAATCATTCCCCTTTAAATGGTGTATTTAGGGCTCAGTTTTGCATGCGGAAATTTCTGTTTAATTACTTTTGTAGTTTAACATGATCAGATTTGACTTTCAATAATTTATTAACCCAGTGTAGAATTATTCTTCCCCTCCACAAACACCACATGTATATTAACCCACATATTGACAACCTAAAATAAGTTAAATTTGTTGGTGTGAAAAGGAATGAAGCACTATTTTAACTTGATTTCATGACTCTCCAGAATCTTGCCCCTGAGCATGTCATATTTTTGGATTTAGGTACCATTTGTCTATTTTTTAGTAAACCTCAAAGAGACAGTTTGTGAAAAACTTTCTTTAAATTCAATAATGGTTGGCAGTGGAGGGTTTGTGAAGATGTATGTGAAATTTCCCATGAGGCATTGAAACCTAATAACAAGGGTCATCCAACATTTCCTTTGTATCACATTTTAGAGGTGATAGAAAAATACTTTTTTTTTGTAAAATAAAAGCAAAAGATCAACTGGTTTATGATTTTTAATGTTGATTTAGTATTTTAACAGATGATGTGTTCTTGTGGGGTTTTCATCTGCAGTTGTTTCTCCTAATTCATATAGCACCATCACAAGCAGAGCCTATTAATATTTATTATAATGATGAAAACAGCTACCATCTAGTGAACTCTTTCTATATGCTGGGTTTTTTTTCCTAGGGCTTACATGCAATATCTTAGAAATCTTCATAACAGGAAGGACAAGCATTTACTATTTTTGCTTTCATAGAGGGAACATTGAGTCTCACAGTTGTTAGGTGGCTCACTGATGATTAACGTACCAGTGATTGCCAGGGTTTGAACACTAGGCCAGCTTTGTTTTCATAAAGACTACTGATCTTAACCATTGTATTAAAATCCCTTTTAGAAATTGCCTAGCTCAGCCACTAACTTAGCTCTCTAAGTAATTAGCTTAGAGAGTGAGCAGATATCACATTTCTTTCTCTGATTCTTTGCTCGAATCTTCCAGAAATCAACTTGTATATTTTCTTTCATTATGTACTGTAGGAAGAATTCTTGGCTCTAGTTCAGTTCTATCTTGCACTTCATCATATCATGTTATTCCAGTCTGATAACCATTTAATATATGCTATAACTCTTATTTTATAATAGAAGTATATGGGGACTCAAATAGGTTAAATGAATTGGCTAAGGTTCACTGAAGCAAGGTTTGAACTTAAGTTTTGAATTCCATATGTTTTTTTCTTTTATTACAGTATGGTGGTTAATATTATGTGTCAACTTAAAGCACATTGTTTAGAATGAGATTTACATTGGAATTAGTGAACTGCAAATAAATACTGCAGATGGTTTTCTAAAATGTGCATAGACCTAATCCAATCAGATGAAGGTCTTAATGAGACAAAAAGATAGCCTTCTTGAGCAGTTTCAGCAGCAAGATTTTAGACATTATATATGCCACCAAAATGCTGAGTTTCCAGCCTTCTGGCCCACCCTGCAGATTTTTGAATCATCCATCCAGCTCTATGATCATGTGTGAAAATTTCTTATAGTAAATCTCTTTACACACACACACACACACACACACACACACAAACACACATTATTGTCTCCGTAAGCCTGACTAATACAGGCACAGATTCTGGCAATTATAATTAATGTTAGAAAACTGTGCAGCAGGCAGTAAATTATGCACCAAAATCTCACTGTTGACCTGATTTGAGATTTCTATTTAGGGGTCTACTCAATTCTTCTAAATATGACCTTCTGATTAAAAAAGGAAGTTAATAGTAACAAATATTGAGAAGACAATACTACTTACATAGTACTAATATTCAATTTTAAAATGCAAGTTAGTATAAGTAAGCATCATCCTTCAGGCAAATTCTAAATCATTGCTTACGAGATTTAGCAATTGTGGTTTTAGAAAAGGATTTAGAGGGGCTGGAGCAGTGGCTCAGTGGTTGGAGTGCTTGCGTAGCATGCATGAGGACCTGGGTTCATCCCCAGCATCACATACCACTAAGTGTTAGGAAAACAAAGGCCAGGTGAAAAAATAAAATAGAATTGATTCTGTCACTCTCTCCCTATCTGCCTCTCTCTCTCTTTCTCTCTTAAGAAAAAAGATTAAGATAAGGTTCTAGATAACAGCACAAAAAATGACAGATGTTATTTCAGTCCATTGAATGTTACTCATTAGTGACTTTGTCTATTATTATCAAAAATCCTAAGTAGTTTTTCAGGAATTATTATTAAATATTATTTTCTAGTTATTGGAAAGTTTACCAAAATAATCAATTTAAGCATAGAAAATGGTAATTTTTACATACTCTTTTAGTATCTGAAGACTGCATGATCACATGTAGAATTTTGTTCTCTTATGTTTTGCATAGGCAGCAATTAGGCATGTGTTCAGCTACCTCTGTTTAAGGACAAACTTGTAAATTATAAAAATAACATATCTATTATATTCATGGTTCAAAACCAATAGGGTATAGAAATTAAACTTGAATACAATATACATATGTAACTAGACCTTTGGAAGATTGGGCAGCATAAAATTAGAGCAGGATCTACCAAAACAGAGCAGATATAGAGTGAATTTACTAAAAAGAATAAGAGAAACCAAATAAAATATCTAATTCTTATCACAATAGAAACCTAGAATATTGACATTTAGGAAAGGAAGTGTAAGATCAGAAAAGAACATATTTAGGTGGATATTATGGTACAATTTTAAAATGAATGTAAGAGGAATGGTGTTCTACTTACCACTTTTGATACCAACTGTGTGGATTTTCATATCATGCAATTTTCCAGTTTTCTTCAGATAGCAACTAGGGTATCCTGCTACTTAATTCAATTCTCACACTAACTTCCCCGAGTTAGCACAGACTTTACAGGTTAAAGGCTCAATTCTGCAAGATTCCCCCATTACTTCTAGTGTCAATCAAAAATGGGTTCCCAGGTTACCCACAGTTTTGTCTGTTTTAGCTACAGATTAGAGGTTCCCAGGGTGTCCATCTCAAGTTTGACAATTTGTTATAACACATCACAGAACTGAGGAAAACACTTCTATTACAGTTTACCATAAGATACATTATAAAGTGCACCAAGGAACAGTGGAAGTGGTACCTAGACAAAGTCTGCTAGAGGCTTCAGAGTGAGAGCTTCTGCTTGGAAGATGGGGTCGTGTTACTCTCCTATTATATAGGTATGCTCATCAACCTGCAAGCTCTCCAAACTTACCATGTAGGGTTTTATTAAATTGGCATAATTGATTGTATCATTGACCATCAGTGATTAACTGTATTTCCAGGTCCTCTTTCATCCTTGGAAGTTGGTGTTTGGGTTGCAAGTCCAAACCCATTATTAATGCTTTAGTCCTTTTGGTGACTTGCTCCAACCTGATGCTAGCTACACAGGGCCCAGCTACCAGCCATCTCATTTGGCAAACAAAAAGATATCACTCCAGAGAGTCCAACAGTCTTAGAAGCTTTTGTGTCAAGAATCATGTACTAAAATCAAATATCATAACAAAAGAGGCTTCTATTGGAATATTACAGGGATTTTAGGAGCTCTGTGTCAGGAACCAGGGGGCAGAGACCAAATATAAATTTATATTTTATCATAGGAAAAAATAATCACTTGATGGAGTTTGTAGGAAAAAACATCCCTTTGTGGGCTAAGATTTGGGAGGTCTTAGGTAATGATTCAGAAAAACCAATATACTGTATTTGGAATTAGAATAAAAAAGAACAAAAAAATTGTCAGAGAGAAGTAATCATCAAATATACACTCAAAAATATTTTCTGACCTTTGAAAAGATTGGGAACATCAGATCAAAAGAGGTCACAGAATATCAGGTATATTTAGTGAAAACACCCAGTACACATATCCAGCAGAAAAGATAAATTGCTTTCAGAGGATATAATTAGATTGGTGTTAGATGTTTTTCTCCTGATCACCAAAGGTCAGAAATCAATAAAGCAATATCAGCAGCTCCGAAAGGAAGGATTAAAACAAACAAACAAACAAACAAACAAACCAAACAACAGCAACAACAACAACAGAAAAACAAAACAACCTTAATGTCTAAGGATTCTATACCTAGAAAAGTCATTTATGTTCAAGGGCAGGGAAAAGATATTCCTTTGAAATTCAAGAACATGAAAATTATACCACCTATGTGTTCATACTGAAAAATTATTTGAAGATATAGCCAGCTAATAGAAACATTTATCAAAATAAACTTCTCAAGAAAGGATTTTCATGATGTTAAAGAAATATTGCGATAAGCAGGGGGAAAAACAGCTACATAGAAATAATTACTGTTGATAGAACAAAATTTTAATGACTTTGAGTAGACCTCTATAAGAGAATAGTTGAAGGAAAACTATTATTGATTTGGAATGCTATTAAATTAATTCAACAAAAACAACAGAATACAGTAGCAGTGTAGGAAATGTTCAATTAATAGAAGAAATTATTAATTTATTATTAGCTATTTTGATACTGACTTTTTCATTTAATTATTTACTTTTGCAGTACTCAAGAGCAAACTCAGGGTCTCAGGCATGCTATGTAACTGCTCTACCACTGAACTACATCCCCAGCCTGATATTGACTTTTTTTTTTAATAGAGAGTGAAAGTGAAAGTGAGGGGGGGGGAGAGAGAGAAAGAGAGAGAGAAGCAATTTTTATTTAATTTTTCATGTGGCCTTCGTTGCTCTAAGACTTCATTGTGTACATGGTGCTGAGCCACCGCTCCAGGCCCCGATATTGACTTTATAAAACAATGAAGCATTTGTGTTTGAGACTAAATGCACATTAAGATTTTCTTGGTAAGTTCTTAAACATATGCATTTTCACAATTAATCTCTGTGCTGATTTGCCCACCTACCAATGCTAGATGTTAGCTCCTTTTCCTCCACATCCCTGCCAGCATTTATTGTTATTTGTATTCTTGCTAATAGAGTAAGGTGTTTTATAAGTAAAATGTAATTAACTAAATGATAATACATAAATAACAACTCAGCCCAATATTTTTTATGCAGCTGGCATGTAAACATTTACACATAACTGCACAGATCCCAGTTATTCTGGGAGACAATCAAACCTGTCTTAATAGAACTGAAGATCCTTCTCTTATTGTTTGCTCATACTATTTTTTTCTGTGCCTTTTCTTTGAGCCATTGATAGGGATATAAGGAAAAGAAAACTGTGACTTTTGTCTATTATGCTTAAGAGTTCCCAGGAGATTACATATTACAGTAGGGTCAAGAATATATAGTGCCATGTCTATTAAAATGCTCCCATAGTTGTCTGCTTCTTGTTTGGAATTCTACTGAGAGAAGAGACTGCCCTTTAAAGTTTGAAGGAAGTCAGAAACTACCACCCCCACCACCAATGAAATGATGAAGGAATGGCCATCGCCACTGATCCTTTTGAAATGAAGCAGGAAATTTGTGATTTGGATTCACAATGGTCAATCTTTCTGCCCCAGAAAACTAATGCAAAGAATCAGAATACCTTTCCCCTTTGAGGCTGCACTATGATCTGAGAGCTTGGCTGTAGATGATGGGTAATCTATTTTTGCTTTGCCCCCTCATCTACTGAACACTGGGAATTACTTTTGCTGAGAGCAGAAGACGAGAGGGATGAATGTTGTTCAGGGAACAAAGATCAGCAATGAGTTGGTTAAACAGACAAAGCTACTATGACAAACAGGGCACAAAGTCTGTGAAGACTCCCACTCCAGCAGCTTATCTTTTCAACCAAAAAATCAATCCAAAGATTGTTACTGAAAAGCACTCTTTCTCTTGGTGATTCAATCACAGCAACACTGTCTGACTTATGGCTCTCCTAACCCTAAGAGCATCCTGGTGACCAGCATGCAACTGAGAATAGAAAATGAGAAAGTCTCCATTAGAAGAAAGAATACTAAGACAAGATAGAAGGAAGGAAAGTTCTGAAATGTAACACTTAACTGGATAGTTTCCAACATATTGATGTTCTTCTATGAGTTATGAAAGCTTGGACTAGACTGTTTAATATCCTGATATTGCATTTCATTACAATGAAAAAATTCAGTTGATTTTAACACTATGAATGGTGTCACCTCAACAAATGTAGACTAAAAACTTATAAAAAGTTCTTAGAAAAAAATACTTTGGCTGAACAATAAAGGATGCAGATTCACCAAAAAGAAATAACAATGGAAAATAAATACAAGAAAAATTATATTGTTTCACTAAAACCATAAAATGCAATTTACTCCTTTCCCTACACTGAAAAAAGTTTGATTCAATAGTATTTAATGTCATTGAGAGTGCACTATCCCTTCCTATCCATTGCTATGGGCACTTTTTAATAAAGTAATTTCTGCTTTTAGCTTTTTGAAAAAATAATTTGGAAATATTTGCAACTTAAAATAATGTGCACTTTTTGAGTCAGCAAATTTACTTCCTGGAACATACCCTAAGGAAATTGAAAATATATGGTCATGTTTTACAAATAATGACATTCACTATAGCATTAGAGTAATCATGAAAACTTGGTGAGGATATTAGGTCTAGTAAAAATAAATAAATAATGGTACAGCCATATGGTGAATTGCCATTTAATTATTCAGTAATATGCCTCAAAAAAGTAATATGCATTGAAAAGTGCTTATGATATAATATGAAAAGAAAAGGTGAGACAAAAAATTGTTTTTGATGAAATATATCATAGACTATGATAAATACAAAAGTAAAAAAATGAACAACTCAAATTAAAATAATATACCTAGAGGAAAAATTTTAGATTTATGCTAAAATATTAATAGTAATGCTTATGTTCTAGGTTTCAATATAATGAATGATAAATATTTTCTCTTTTAAGAAAAAGTCCATATTTTCTGTAGTGAATATAATTTTCATTTTTATAGCTAATGTATATCATTTTGGCATTTTAAATATGCTGTTAAAGAAAATACAATATTCTATAGAGTCACAGAAACTTAAGCTTGGAATAGACTTCAAATAATTTATATTCTAAATTTCTACCCAAAGCAATAATCTCTTCCTTGTTAAATTAAATTATTACTGATTGCTACTGGTCACCAAAAAAAGATTTTGTGTTTGAAAATCATTTTTGTATAGTAAGTGAGCAGTTAGGTAACAAGTACAAAAAGCCAGGGCACTAGTGATTCACTTTTTAAAAAATTTACTTTAAATTTTTTTTAAAATTCAAGTTCTTCCAAATAATTATATTTTTCCTCACCAAAGAGATGTTTCAATTAAAACTGAATATAAATGAATAATTTAGAATGAACATCTTCATTAACAGGATGCTTTCAGGAAGAGATTTTAAGTCTGTCTGTCTCTTTGTCATATCCTTCTCTCTCTTAAATGAATTTTGTTGTGTCTGTAGGACAGGAGCAACTTTTCCTTGCTTTTGGAGATGTTCAATTATGAAAACCTTGCTTTCTATGTAGAATTTCAGAAGATGCTTTTAGATAACTCTATTCTATTTGTTTTGAAAAATGCCTCTAAAATTATTATAAAGTATGCGGCTTTCCAAAAGCCATAGCCAGTTGCTTAGCAACACACTTGGTTATGTCATATAATGAAAGCAATATGATAAAATGCACTTTCAGGTATTAATTTTTAAAAACATTTCTAACTAAAAGAATGCATCTTGTGGATGGAAATTTTTGGGAGATGGATCTTATAAAAACAAAATAAAAGAGGATAAATAGTACATTAATTGAAAGTCATTTTCTTTATGATACAATATTAATGTTTAAGCCCAACTATAAGGATTTGAACGCTCCTTGCCAGATCCCTAGGCTCTACCTTATGCTCCCTTGAAGTGCTCACGTGCATTAAGAGCGTGCAGTAGGAGGATAAAATTGTATGTCTGTGAAGGGGACTTAATGGCATTATGACATTCACTGAACACACGGGGTGCCTTAAATGCAACAGGAAATAGTTTGTATAAGTTCTTTACTTTTGCAAATGTCAAAACTATTAGAGCAAGAAAAATTTTAAAAGCTAAATTTAAATCCAAGCATGAAAATTAGAACAATCACCTCTTGGATTTCCTTGTGCTTTTTGCTATTTTTCTGTTCCATCTGAGTTTGTTGAAACATCCCACACTGCCTACTTTTGTGTCTTAAACATTTTCTTGATATTCACTAATATTGGAGATCAGTCAAGCCTCCTGTTTTCCTCTCTGCTCCTGTTCCAAACCTTTGTCATACTTTCAATTTCATACAGGCCTCAGATTCTTTATTCCATTGTCTTTGTGTGTACATGTATGTGTGCATGTGCAGTTGTGTGTGTTGGCAGTAGATGGTAGGGGAGTAGGTGGGTACATGCAAGGAGGAGAACATCTCATTTGTAATTTTATTTAACCAGCAACTGAAGATTCCCGACAAGTTTGTTAGAGGGCCTAGAATTTAAACCTAGGTTGTTCAGAATCTTTCATTTTTATCTGATTTCGATCCCTTTGACAATAATTATTGACATACTAATTTTCATTATACTTTCTTTTTTTTTTTTTTTGAAAGGCCCTTCTTTTTTTTATTTTTTTTTTTATTTTTGAGCAACCTTACAAGATTTTAACAAAACAATATAAAATGTGTATAAAATGTGTATATATTCTGGACATTGCAATTATCCCCAGGAGTGCCCCCCTCCAATTACCCTCCCTTATCCCTCCCTTCCCCTTCCCATTATAACTCTAAAAATAGTATTAGATTGTAAAGCATTACATCTTATCTGAATTTAACTCATGTTTCTAGACCAACTTTCTCATTGTCCAGGGTCTAGTCCCCACCTCCACAGATGAGTGGAGACAATCGACCCTTAGATCTCTGGGTTAAGCTGATTTTACT
>PVKS010034796.1:0-20597 GCA_004027875.1 Aplodontia rufa
AGGGCTCCCAGACTTTCTAATCTGGGGGATGGAACCACACTGGAATGGCAAATGTGACCAGGAATCTTGGGCTAAAAAAGCAGATAGTAATGTCCAATTGTTTATCCAATACCAACCATATTCTAGATAATTGCACAAAATAATCTGTATAACCAACATGACAACCGTCTAGGTTAGTTTTTATTCACCTGCCCAAGTAGTAATTTGGGGTCTGTTGAGAGTTAAACTCAGACCTTTAAATGAAACTGAGTTGTTTTCCTGCCCTGCACTTTCTCTGACCCTGTGCCACACTGAAGAGGCAGCGTCAGGGAGTTCTCCTGCCTTGTCTCATATTTTCTTCCATGTTTGATTTAAACAGTTGGTACCAGTTTAATCTCTGTGGTACAATAGTCTCTAAGATTCAGACATATCTATAAATTAGCAGGAAGTGTGTTATCATAGGGATTATGGGAATCACATAATCACATAAGGAGTGCAACAAGGGTGGTTTCTATGCTCAAGTGACAAGTTGTAATGTGTGTTGATAAAGAGAGACATTCCTCTTAACCACTCATTGCGCAGGTGATTGGGTTGTAACAGCCTTAACCCAATCTGTGAATTAATCCCCTGATGGGGATTCGCTGAGTGAATAATACTCCACTGTGTAATATGTATCATGTTTTCTTTTTGCATTCATAGGTTGGCAGGCACCCAGGCTGATTCCATATCTTAGTTATGGGTGATAGTGCTACAATAAACATGAGTATTCAGGTATCTTCTTTGTATGCTGAGTTCATTTCCTCTGATTATAAACTCAGGAGTGGAACAGCTGGATCACATGGCAGCTCTATTTTTAGTTTTTTGAGGAACCCCTTTGTGCTTTCCATAGTAGCTGTGCTAATTTACTTTCACATCAAGTGTGTATAAGGGTTCTCTTACCTGCATTCTTTCCAGCATTTATTTTTATTTGTATTTTGATTTTTTTTATCTTTTTATTTTCTAGTACTGGGGATTGAACCCCAGGGGTGCTTTAACCCTAAGCTACATCCCTAGTCCTATTTTTATTTTTTATTTTGAGACAGGTTTTCACTAAGTTGGCCTTGTACTTGCGATCCTCCTGCCCCAGCCTCCCTGGTTGCCGGGATTACAGGCGTGCACCACCAACCCAACTGTTCTTTACATTCTTGATTGCCGTTCTGATTGGGCTGCAATGGTATCTCATTGTAATTTTGATTTGCATTTCCCTAATAGCTGAAGATATTGAGTGTGAAAAAAATGTAAGGGTCATTTGTATTTCTTCTCTTGAGAAGTTTCTATTCAGATCATTGGTCCACTTTTAAATTGAATTACTTCATTTTATCGTTTCTTGAGTTCTCCATGTATCCTGGATATTTACTCTGTTAGATGAATAGCTGTAGCGTGTCTCTTCGCTCCATCAGTTGTTGTTTTCTTATGTGCAGAAGCTTTTAATTAGATGTAATTCATTTATCAATTCTTCCTCTTTCTCCTGAGCTATTAGAGTCCTATTCAGGAAATCTTCGCCTATGCCCATGTATTGAAGTATTTCCTCTATGCTTACTTCTAGTAGTTTCGAAGTTTCAGGTTTTAGATTAAGATTTCTGAGCCGTTTTGAGTTGATTTTTTTTGTGAAGGTTTAGAGAGAGAGGTCAAGCTTCAGTCTTTTAGCACCATTTTTAAAGAGGCCGTTGTTTCTCCCATGTATGTTTTTGACACCTTGACGAGGATCATTTGACTGTGGATGCATGGATTTGCTTCAGGGTTCCCCATTCCATTGGTCTCTGTGTCTGTCTTTCTGTCGATATACCATGCTGTTTTGGCAGCCATGGTGCTATAGGATGTCTTGAAATCAAGAATTGCGATTCTCTTTTTGTTCAAGGTTGCTTTGGCTTTTGGGGGTCTTTTGTAATTCCATACGAATTTTAGGATTTTTTTTTTTATGGTTCTGTGAAGAACTTGGTTGGTATTTTGATGGGAATTGCTTTGATTTCTCGATTGCTTTGGGTAGTATGGACATTTTAACAATATTAATTCTTCCAGTCCATGAACATGGGTGGTCTTTCCACTTTTTTGTGTCTTCTTCAATTTCTTTCTTCAATATTTTGCAATTTTCTTTGTAGATGGCTTTGATTTCCTTAGTTAAGTGTATTCCTCATGCACGTGTACATGCGTGTGTGTGTGTGTTTCTATGGTGAGTGGGATTGCTTCCACAGTTTCTATCTCAGGAAATTCATTGTTGGTGTAAGGAAAAGCTCCCGGTTTTTTATATGTTGGTTTTTTATCCTGCTACCCTAATGAATTAATTTATCAATGCTAATAGTCTTTTGGTGGAATTATATGTTTTTGTTTGTATAGAATCATATCATCAGCAAACAAGAATAATTTGATTTCCTCCTTTCCTAATTGTATGGCTTTTATTTCTTTCTCCTGATTGCTCAGTCTAAAATTTCTAGTATTATATTGAATAAGAGTGGTGAGAGTAGACACTCTTATTTCCAATCTTAAAGGAAATGCTTGTAGTTTTTTCCCTCATTCAGTGTGGTCTTGACAGTTTTTGTCATATATAGCCTTTATTCTTTTGAGATATGATCCCTCTGTACCTAATTTATTCAGGGATTTCATCATGCATGAATGCGAAAATTTATCAAATATTTTATCTGTTTGTATTGAGATAACATAATTTTCATTCTTCATTCTATTTATGTGATGTTACATTCATTGACTTGGACATTAAATCATCCTTGCATTTCCAGAATGAAACTACTTAATCACAGTATATGATCTTTTTGAATTCAATTTTATAGTGCTATTTGGAGGATTTTTTAGATTTAGTTTTCTAATTTTTCATCTGTTTTTTTGTTTTTCATTTAGTTGTGTATCTGGTGCTGGGGATCAAACCCAGGACCTCACACGTACCAGGCAAGTTCTCTACCACAAAGTCACCTCTCCACCCCTATTTGGAGGATTTTTCTTTCTATGTTCATTAGGCATACTGGTCTATAGTTTTCTTTATTTGTTGTGTTCTTACCAAGTTTTGGTAACAGGGTACTGTTGGAATAAGTTGAGAAGCAAACTATTAGTTAGCTCTTCTTTATCTTTTTCTTTTTTTTTTTTTTTAAGAAATTGTGAGGGAGAAAGAAATAGAGAATAAATTTTATTTATTTTTTTCATCTGGTTTTTGTTTTATCTAACACTTCGTTGTGTATATGGTGGTGGGATTTGAAGTCGTGTCCTCACACATGCCAGACAAGTGCTCCATCACTGACTCACTGCTCTGGCACTAGTTAGTTGTTCTTTTAAAAAATTTGGTAAAATTGATCAGTGAAGTCATTTGGTTCTGGGCTTTTCTTTTGGGGAGATTTTTTAAAATTACTGATTCAAACTCATTATTTTTTTATTGGTCTATTCAGGTTTTTTAGAAAAATATATAGTAGGAATTGAACCTAGGGCCTTACACAGTCTACTGCTGAGCCATTCCGAGACCTTTCATTTTATTTTGAAACAAGGTCTTGGTAAATTGTCTCAAACTTGTGATCCCACTATGTTAATCTTGCACAATGCTAAGCTCTATTTAATTTTTTAAATATCCTATTGGCTTAATTTTGATAGGTAATTTGTGTCCAGAAAGTTGTACATTTCTTCTAGATTTTCAAGTTGTTAACATATACTTTTTCAAAATAATCCCTAATGATCCTTTGAATTTCTGTATTATCAATTGTAATGTCTCCCTTTTCATCTCTAGTTTTATTTATTTGTGTCTTCCATTTTTCTTGGTAATTCCACCAGAGGTTTTTCAACTTTGCTTATCTTTTCATGAAACCAACTCTTTGTTTCATTGTTCCTTTGTATTATGCATTTAGACTCCATTTCATTTATTTCTTCTTGGACTGATATTATTTATTTCCTACTACTAACTTCAGGTATGCTTTTTGTCTTGCTTTTCTAAGACTCTGAGCTGCATGTTAGGTTATTTAAAATATTTCTGTTTTTTGATGTTGGCTTACATTGCTATAAACTTCCCTCATAGTACTGCTTTTATTGTATCCCATAGGTTTTCGTATGTGTTGTTTCCATTTTCATGTGTTTCAAGGAATGTGTTGATTTCCCTTATGACATCTTCAGTGATTGATTTTTCATTCTTCACTCTTGTTCAGTCTTCACGCTTTTGTATAATTTTTAATGTTTCTGTTGCTGTTGATTTCTTATTTCATTTCATTGTGATCGTAAAGTATACAGAATATGATTTCAATCTTTTTGATTTTGTTAAGACTTGCTATGTTTCCTAATATGTAGTCTACTGTAGGGAAGTTTCCATGCACTGATGAAAAGAATGTGTATCCTGCAGCTATTGAATGGATTGTTCTATAAATCTCTGTTAAATCCATTTGATCTATAGTATAGTTTACCTCTGGTGTTCCTTCATTGATTTATTTTTTGTCTGGATGATATATCCATTGGTGAGACTGGGGTGTTGAAATCCCTTACTATTATTGTATTAGAGACTGCCTTTCTCTTTAGTTCTAATAGTGCTTGTTTTATAAGATTTAGTGCTTCAGTACTATGTGCATATAATTTAAAATTATGATACCATCTTGATGATTTGATCTCTTGATCATTATGTGTGACATTCTTTGTCGTCTCTTACTATTTTTGTCTTAAAGTCTATTTTTGTCAGAAATAAGTGAAGCTATTCCTGCTTGTTTTTAGATTCCTTTGCTTGTAATATCATTTTCCATCCATTCTCTCCTAGTCTATGTGTGTCATTACTGGTGAGATTAGTTTCTTGTAGGCAGCATATTGTTGGGTTTTGTTTTTTAATACATCAGCCAGTCTGTATCTTTTAACGGGAGAATTAAGACCTTTATATTCAGAGTTATTACCAAAGATATGGATTTGTGCCTGTCACTTTGCTGATTTTCTTTTAGTTGTTTGGAATATTTTCTGTTTGATTCTTCCTCTCTTTCATCTTTGTGGTTTGATGGTTTACAGTATTGATAACATTCAAATTCTTTTCTATTTCTCATTTATTTATCTATTTTCTTAGTGGGGTTCATACTTTCACATGTTATCATGATAGTAGTTTTCTTCCTCCTACTTCTGGGTATAGGAATCCCTTAAGCATCTTTTACAAGTCTGACCTTGTGCTTATAAACTCCTTTAGTTTTTAATTATCTTGGAAGGTCTTTATTTCTCCTTGAATTCTGAAGATAGCCTTGATGGGCAGAGTAATTTTGATTTGCAGTTATTTTCTTTCAGGGTTTGAAACATATCATTCCATGCCTTCCTGTTCTGTTGAGTTTCTTCTGAGAAATTTCATGTTAGCAAAATGGAGTTGCTCTTAAAAGGGACATGGAAACTTTGTCTTGTAGACTGCAAAATCATTTGTTTGTCCTGTTTTTTTGACAGTTTGACTATAATATTTTGCAGCAAGAATTTTTTTTCTAGTAATTTCTACTTGAGGTTCTAAATGCCTCTTGAACTTGGATGTCCATGTCTTTTCCAGGATTAGGGAAGTTTCCTGCTATTATTTAAATAAATAATTTTAAATAATTTTCTATGCTCTACACTTTATTTTACATATCCTTCAGATGTGTCAGAGATGTGTACATTTGATCTTTTAATGATGTTCCAAAGATTTTTGTGTGTTCTCTTCATTCCTAATTTTTCCCCTTTACTTCTGTCTGAATGTGCTATTTCAAATGAACCATCTTTCAGCTCTGATATTTTTTCTTCTGTTTAATCTAGTTTGTTGCTGAGATTTTCAATTGAAAGTTTTTATCTGGCTTACAGAGATCTTCTTTTGCAAGATTTCTGACTTATTCTTTTTCAAACTATCATAATTTTTGAATTGCTAATTCATGTCCTGCATTTTTCCTAATTTCATTTAACTGTTTATCTGTATTCTTTTGGATCTCTCTGAGCTTTATAAAATTGTTCTTTTGAATTCTTTGTCATACATTTCATCCACTTTGATATCTTTTTTAAATCTGTTACTAGAGAGTTTTGAACATTAGATATACTTTATTACCTTGTTTCTTTATATTTCTTGGGATCCTGTGTTGAGATTTGCACATCTGGTGAAATGGAAATCTCTACCACCTTTACGGGATGACTTTCTTGGCATATGGTTTTCTCCTAAAATTGTGTGTTGGATTATTGGTTTATTGTGCAATGTTGAGTTTACTTGCAGCTGGGTATCATTGTTTAATCTCCCTATAGCTTCTTTTGCTATAATTAGTGAGTGTGGGCAAACCATACCACATTTGGGGAGACCACTGTCTGCGGGTTGCTCAAGAGTGGGGACACTTTAGAAGTTCAGGCAGGGTGGTATAGCTAGCAGAATGTTTTGGATGTAACCTACGTGGTTACTCCTACAATGGGAGCATGACCCCTGTAAGCCAATGGGTATTTCCTTGGACACTGTTGATACTGGCTCCATTGCTTGAATGGGTCTCTGGTACTGGCTACTCCAGCAGTGGTGAGGGGCCTTATTAGGCACTGATATGTGTCAGGTGCTTCACGAGGAGTGGAGGGGGCCAGAACTGCAGCATCCCCTCTATGGCATTCAGGTCCTATCTTGTCAGAAGCACATGATTAGACAAAGGGTGGGGGTGACTGATGTTGGAGACCTGTGTAGGTATGAAGGCAGGATAAGTTATGTTATTCTTCCTTGGTAATTCTAGGCATGCTTGCCTAGGAGTGGGACCTCAGACTGTCACAGCTACCATGCTGAGGGATAGGGTGACAGCCAAGGGCATTTTTCCCTCTGATTTTTTTTTCATTTCTTCCTAGGCTGTGTACTCCAAGGGCATGGTGACAGCCGTGGGGTTTCCTCCTACTGTTTGTTTAATTTATAATACATTCCAGGGACTGAGTGGGAAAACTGCTAGAGCCAGATAAAATTCCTCTCTGCTGAGCTGCCTGAAGAAGTGGGGGAGAACAGAATGCGGCTATCACTGGACAAGGGGTCTCTCTGGACCTTCTTAAGCTGTGTGCTCAGGAGGATAGGGCCATAGTGGCATTTCTGGGAATAGCTCAAGCACACCTCTGTAGACATAGGAGCAGTGGAAACTGAGTTCTTGTTCTGCCTGGATAGCATTAGGTGCCCATGTGTGGTGCTGGGAGAGCTGTAGCAGAGCTGGGAAGGCAAATGCCCTTATTCCTAGAATCCACACAAAACCACACATGACCGGCCCTGTTGCTAGTCTCAGAGGGCAGGCTGCCCAGTCACCTGGTTCTTGTAGAGTCATCCCCCAACTCCCATCTGAGTTGCTCTCTCAGCAGGCTTGTGTCAAGCCTCTCCAGTACGTCAAGTCTGTCTCCGTGGCACCAACTGCCAAACCAGCACAGTGAAACGTAGGTGAGGTCCCCAAGACGGGAACATGCGGGGCTTCTGATCCCTAAAGCAGTACAAATTCGGACAATAGGACCCCTCTCAAGATGGATCCTGTTTATAACACCCTGGAGGCTGCCCAGGCATGAATTCCTTTTCCAAAGCCAAACTTATATAGAATATAAGTAAATGATTAGACTTCTTTTGGCATTCCAACTTTTATTAACTCAAATCTAGTGTGAAAACTCTTCTGTTTATTATAATTAAGATACATCCTAAGAGGTTTAGTACATTTAGTTCTTCCAGACTTCAAGATGAAGATCATATGTCAAATTTTTATAGTATAAAACAAATCAATCATTTTAAATACATACAGAGAAGCTAACATGATCACAGCTGGTTATGAAGTAAATAGTAATAAGATCAATGTTTTTCCTTTTTATTTACTGTAACAACTACAGAAAAGAAAACTAGATTACAATCATAGTAGGAAGGATAAGATATAATTTATAGAAATAAATTTCTGCAATTGAACTAAACTACAAAACTTTTATGAGGAATCTAAATCTAAAGCTGAATCCTGGATAAGAAAACTTAAAAAAAAAAGAAAAAATAGAGATAACCTTGGTTTTAAAATTTATATTGACTGGAATTTCAATCAGATGTTAATTTGTTTTCATGTGATTTGATAAACTAATCTAAAAAATAACACTTGTAAGAATAGCCATTTTTTCTCAAAAATATTAAAAAACAAAAGAACACTAGAGAGTGGAGGTCTGATTCTACTGGATCAAAGGACAGATGATGATCCTAGAGTACTAAGCTGGTACAAGACACATTCATAGCATTAATTGGACAGTCAGACATGGAGTTCTGCATGAAGTCTAAGGCAATGTTAAATGAACTATGAATAGAATAGGCTATCCTATGCCAGGAATACTGGAGTAGGAATTGAATGCAGAACTATATATTTGTACAATATGTATATTGAGACTTTTTAGTTCTGAGAATGGACCAGTATTGGTGGGAAAATGGAAAGAGGGATCATTGTCAGGGGAGAATTCAACCATATCTATTAACATTGTTTGAATTTTTTTATAGAAAGACTGTATCCATTCTTTTCTTATTCTTTCTTTTCTTTTTTTTTTCTTTTGGTACCAGGGATTGAACCCAGGGATTCTTAACCACTGAGCCACATCCTGAGCCCTTTTTATATTTTATTTTGAGACAGGGTCTTGCTAAGTTGCTCAGGGCCTTGCTAAGTTGCTGAGGATGGCTTGGAACTCACCATCCTCCTGTCTCAGCCTCCCAAGTTGCTGGGATTAGAGGTGTATGCCACTGCATCTGACTGTGTCCATTTTTTAATTCTCTCTGTGCGTGTGTGTGTGTGTGTATTTCAATGATTTTTTTTATTGGTTCAACATAGTCTTACGTATTGAAGGGATTCATTGCTACATATTCATATACACATAGATGATGACAAAGTAGTTTAAACCCATACAGGATCTCCCTCTCTTCACCCACTCTCTGATCTCACGTCTCCTCTGTAATTCTTCCATGTTACATATATAACTGACCATATAAATGTATTTTAATTATTGAAATTTCTAGATTTTTATGTCTGAGTATATTTTTGCTTCTCATTGGAGTCAAGTGTACCCTAGATTATTGACAACCCTTCTTTTACCTCCTTCTCTCCTCCTCCTTGCTCCCCTTCATAGCTATAGTTCCCCAAGCTTATGTGTTACTTCAAATTTGGTGTGTCTATTACTTAAACTTGACAAACTTTCATCCTATCTTAGGTTTTACTCTAACTTTCACAAATAAAAGAAAACATTCAACCTTTAAATTTCTGTGTTTGACTTGTTTGGCTCAGCATGATTTTTCCCATTTCCATCCATTTACCTGCAAAAGCCATGATATCATTCTTTGTAATAGCTGAGTAGAACTCCAGTGTGTGTGTATGTATATATATATATATTTGAGTTTTTTTTTGGATCCAATTTTTGGATCCACTCATCCATTGAAGGGCATCTAGGTTGTTTCCACAATTTAGCTATTGTAACTTGAGCTGCTATAAACATTGATGTAGCTGTGTCACTGTAATGTGCTGATTTTAGCTCTTCTGGGAAAAATACACAGAAGTGGGATAGCTGGTTCGTTTGGTGGTTTCATCCCTAATTTTTTGAGTAGTCTTTGCACTGCTTTCCAGAATGACTGTACCAGTTGGCAGTGTATTAGTATTCCTTTCTCCCCACAATCCTTCCAGCAATCTGTTATTGTTTATATTCTTAATCTTTGCAATTCTGACTGGAGTGAGGTGAAATCTCAGTGCAGTTTTTATTTGCATTCCTCTGATTGCCAGTGATGTAGAATACTTTCTCATATATTTATTGGTTTTTAAAACTTCCTCTTTTGAGAAGTTTCTATTTAGTTCCATTGGTCATTTATTGATTGGATTGTTTGTGCTTTTGATGTTAAATTTTTGAGTTCTTTGTCTATTCCAGATATTAGCCCCACGCCAGAGAAGTAGCCGGTCATGATTTTCTCCCATTCTATAAGTTCTCTCTTGACACTCTTGACTAATTCCTTAGCTATGCATAAGCATTTCAGTTTAATGGATCCCACACATTGATTCTTGGCTTTAATTCTTGCTCTGTGGGAATCTTGTGCACCTACACCAATATAATGGAGTGTTGGTCCTATGTTTTCTTCTAATATTTGTATGGTTGCTGGTTTAATTCCTAATTCTTTGATCCATTTTGATTTGATTTTTCTGCAGGGTGAGAGATAAGGATCTAATTTCAATTGTCTGCATATGGCTGTCCAGTTTGTCCAGCATCATTTGTTGAACAGGCTGTCTTTTTTCCAAGCTATATTTTTGCCCCCTTTGTTGAATATCAGATTGGTCTTCCTGTCTATTATGATAACAATATCACACTTCTTTTGTTCCTACAGCTCATAGTATAATTTCATGTCAGGTTTCATGATACATTCTGCCTTGTTTGTGTGTGTGTGTGTATGTGTGTGTGTGTGTATGTGTGTGAGTGTTGTGTAGTAATGTTTTGGCTATTCTAGGTTTCTTATTGTTTCAAGTGAATTTGAGAATGGGTTATTCTATCTCTGTGAATGACGTTGGCATCTTGATGGGGAATGCATTGAATCTGTACAAACCTTTTGGCAGAATGGCCATTTTAATTATATTAATTCTATGTAACCAAGAACATTAGTTATCTTTTTACCGTCTCAGGTCCTCTTTAATTACTTTCTTCAATGTTCAATACTTTTCATGGTAGAGATTTTTTAATTCCTTTGTTAGATTAATTCCCAGGTATTTTATTCATTTTGAGGTTATTGTAAATGGGACAGATTTTTTTTTTTTAAAGAGAGAGGGACAGTGAGAGAGACAGAGAAAGAGAGAAACAACTTTATTTAGTTTTTCACATGGCCTTCGTTGCTCCAACACTTGGTTGTGTACGTGGTGCTGGGGTCTGAACTCAGGTCCTCGTGCTTGCCAGGCAAGCGCCGAAACCGCCGAGCCACGGCTCCAGCCCCGGGACAGATTTTTTTTTCTTCAGCTGAATTGTTGTTGGAGTGTAGGAAAGCTACTGCTTTATGGGTGTTGATTTTGTATCCTCTCACTTTGATGAATTAATTTATGAGCTCTAGAAACCTGATAGCTTTTTGGATCTTCTAGGAATAGGATCATGTCATCAGCAAATAGAGATAGTTTAACTTCCTCTTTTCCTATTCAAATCCCTTTGATTTTCTGTTGTCTGATTGCTTTGGGTAAGGTTTCAAAGACTGTATTGAATAAGAGTGGTGAGAATGGATAGCCTTGTCTTGTTTCTGAGTTTAGTGGTAATGTTTTCAGTTTTTCTCCATTAAATATAATGTTGGCTGTGGGTTAGTCATAAACGGTACTTACAAAATTAAGCTAAGTTTCTTTGATCCCATCTTTTCCAGAGCTTTGAGCATGAAAGGGTGTTGGATTTTGTCAAAGGCCTTTTCTGCATCAATTTAGATGATTATATGCTTTTTATCTTTAATTCTCTTTAAGTGATGAATTAAATTTATTGAATTGCATATGTTGAACCAGCCTTGCATACCTGGAATGAAACCCTCTTGATCATGATGTATTATTTTTTGATGTGTTCTTGAATATGGTTTTCTAGAATGTTATTTAGGATATTTGTGTCCATGTTCCTTAGGGATATTGGTCTGTAGTTTTCTTTTCTTGATATGACTTTGTTGGGTTTTAGTATCAGGGTTATGGTTGCCCCATAAAATGTGTTTGGGAGAGTCCCATCCCTTTCAATATCATGGGATAGCTTAATAAGGAGAGGTGTTATTTCTTCTGCAGAGGTTTGGTAGAACTCAGCTGAGAATCCATCAGGTCCTGGGCTTTTCTTTTTTGGAAGGTCTTTGATTATTGTTTCAACTTTACTACCTGATATTGGTCTGTTTAGATGTTCAATATCCTCCTTCATCAATTTGGGAATGTCATGTGTGGGTAGGTATTTGTCCATGTCCTCCATATTATCAAACTTGGAGGATTATAGTTTTTCAAAATTGTTTCTTATAATCTTCTGGATTTCAGATGAGTCAGTGGTGATGTCTTCATTTTCATTTCTGATTTTGTTGATTTGTTTCATTTCATTCTTTCTTTTGGTGAGGTTGGGTAAGGGTCTGTCAATTTTATTTATTTTTTCAAAGAACCAACTCTTTGTTTCATTGATTCTTTGTGTATTTTTAATCCTCAATTTCATTATTTTTGGTTCCAATTTTGGTTATTTCCTGTCTTCTACTGGATTGGGATTGGATTATTCTTCTTTTTGTAGAGATTTGCGGCGGAGCATAAATTTATTTATTTGGGCTCTTTCCTGGTTTGTGATGAAGGACTCAGTGCTATAAATTTACCTCTTAAGAATGCTGTCAGGGACTAGAGTGATGACTCAGTGGTTGGAGTGCTTGCCTGGCATGTGCAAGGACCTGGATTCAAATCCCAACACCACATACACAACTAAGTGTTGGAGAAAAAAATGCTAGATGAAAAGATAAATAAAATTAACTCTTTCTGTCTCTCTCTCACCCTCTCTTTCTCTCTATAAAAAAAGAAAAAAGAATGCTTTCATACTGTCTCAGAGATTACAGTATGCTATGTCTTCATTCTCATTCATTTCCAAGAATTTCTTGATTTCCGTTCTCATCTCCTCATTGATCCACTCTTCATTTAAGAGGATATTATACAGTCCCCATGTATTTTTGTACTTCCCATTATTTTTCTTGCTGTTAATTGCTAGGATATTACTGTTGTGGTCTGATAGAATACATGAGGTAATATCAACTTTTTTATATTTGCTAAGATTTCCTTTGTGGACTAGGATATGATCTATTTTGGAGAAGGATCCATGTGCTGCAGAGAAGAAGGTAAACTCAGCCAATTTGTGGTGGAATATTCTATAGATGTCTGTTAGGTCCATTTGATTTATAGAATTGTTTAGGCTGGAGATGTCTTCATTGATTTTTTGTTTTGATGATATATTGGTGAAAAAGGTGTATTAAAGACTCCCAGTATTATTGTGTTGAAGTTGACAATTGGTTTAATGTCATGGAGTATTTTTTTCCACATATTTGGGAGTGTTGGAGTTTGGAGCATGCATGCTAACTGTGGTTGTATCTTCTTGATGGAGTGTGCCATTTACTAAGATGTAGTGGCCTTCTTTGTCTCTTCTGACTAATTTTTAGTTGAAATCTACTTTGTTGGATATACGTATTGCAATACCAGCTTGCTTTCTTTGCCATAAGCCTGATAGGTTTTTTCCCCCAACCTTTTACCTTCAGTGTGTGGCTATCTTTGGTTGTGTGTTATGTTGGATTTTTTTTTTTATCCAGTTTGCTACTCTGTATCTTTTGATTGGGGCCTTGAGTCCATTCATGTTCAGTGCTAGATTAGATGTGTGACTTTGGTTCCCTGCCATCATGATCTTTGTTATATTTTGTGCTGTCTTGGTTATTTTTTTAGTGAGTTGTGAATTTATTGACTTTCCTCTGCTTGTGGGCTTTGGGAGTTGTTTGCTTGCTCCTCTGTTTGAAGTTTACCTGAGTATTCATTGTAGAGTTGGTTTTGTGTTCCTGTATGCTGATAATTTGTAATATCATGGAATATTTTTTATTTCCCCATGAAATTTGAGGCTGTTTTGCTGAGTGCAGTATTCTTAGTTGGCAATTGTTTTCTTTCGGTGCTTGAAATATTTCATTCCACGTTCTCTTGCCTTTATAGTCTGAGTTGAGAAATCCAAAGTGATCCTTATTGGTTTGCCTCTGAATGTGATTTGGTGCTTCTCTCTTGCAGCTTTTAATGTTCTTTCCTTGTTTTCTCTGTTATTCATTTTGAAAATGATGTGTCTCGGTGAGTTTCTCATTTGGTTAGGCTACTTGCTGTCCTATATGCTTTCTGAATGTGTATGTCTGGCTCAATTCTGCTACGGGAGAAATTTTCTTTGATTATGTCATTGAGAATGTTCTTTATGCGTTTCATTTGTTGTTCAGTGGTCTCCTCTCTCCCAATTACTCTCAGGTTTGTTCTCCTGATTTCATCCCATACTTCTTGGAAATTCTGATCATGATCAGTAAGCTTTTTTTTTCTTGTCTTCTGTGTGTTCAAGATTACTCTATTTTCTACCGAGTTTAATCTGTTATTAATATCTTCCATTGAGCTTTTAATTTGGTTGGCTGTGGTTTTCAATTCTAAGAGCTCTGCTATATCTCTTTTTCAGCATATCTAATTCTTTATAAAATTTTCTTTCAGCTCCTGTAATTGCTTTATTTCTTTCCTTAAATCTTCTTTTCATTCTTTGATCAAATTTATAATCAGATTGTTGCTACTTTTTTCTAGGTTTTCATCCGGGTCTCTATCCGTGGATTCCTTGGCTGGGGAGTTGTGGGTCTGAGAATTGTTTGCTTTTCCCTCAGTTTCGGTGATGGGGGTATGCCCTGAGATTTCTCTCTGGTCATTTCACTTTGGGACTTTGTTGATGTGCTGTGGGGTTTTTTTGTCTCTTCACTTACTTGGGCTGGGGTACAATTTGGGCAGTACAGTTCAACAGCTGGTTCCCCAATCTGTGACTTTTTATTGACCTTTACTATCTCCAATACCTCATAAGATAAGGAAAAAGAGTCAACATGAACAGCCAATGCATACAATAAACAGCATTAAACTGGTTACTTTGTTCCTTCTGTAACTGATACAATGTTAATTACTACCTATTAAAGGGGTGGTAGGATTAGCAATGACCTCCAGTGACAACAGTACTAACCATCAGTCTATAACTGGTTTAAAGTAAACAACCATTATCAAGTTTGGCTCACAACAGATTTCTCATACTTTCCTATTTAAGGGGAAATAATCAATATATTCAATCAAAGAATACAATCGAAAGTGTTGAACCGGTTTTCATGTTCCTTCTGCAGCTGTGGTACTGTTAGTGTTCACCTGTGAGAGGAATGGTGTGATTAGCAGTTATCTCCAAGTGGAGTTAATTGATGTTGAGCTTATAGACACCTGAGAGCAAAAGGAATGAGATAGGAAAGTGGAGATGAACCTGAGATTATGGAGCAAGAGCAGAGAGAGAGTAGAGATGCTGTAGGATAATCTGATTAAGAGAGAGAGAGAGACTGAGATAATAACTTTCAGGATGAGAGAGAGAGAAAGAGAGAGAGGAATAGGGCTTGCTGTTGCAGGAAGAAAGGGAAATGGGGGTAGCAGAGATGTGAACTACTGGGGAGCAGGCTATACAGCATAAAAATAGTGTGCTTGCTCAGAGCCAAGACCTCAGACAGTGTGGTGAGTGCCAAAATTTACATTGAAGAATACGCTCGGAATGAGAAAGAGGGTATATAGTAAAGCAAAGGTAGGAAGAAGCGAGGTGAAAAAAAAGAAGAAAGGAAAAAGAAATAAAATAGAAAATGTTCTACAGCAACAACCACTACAACACACAAACACACACATGAAGATATAAAAGAATTTTTTTTTAAAAGTCAAGATCCCATGAACACTATGGCTTCTTGCTCAAGTGTTGTCTTGGAGTGCCCTCTCCTGGTCCTAATCAAAATGTAACTGAATTTCCTGGGATTTTGCCCCTGGAAAAATGCTGCAGAGACAAGGCTTGCTACTTGGGGAGGGAGAGAGAAGGAGGGTGCAGGGTGGTGACTCTTTCACTCTCCGGTTCCAATTCTCTCTGGTTTAAATGTCTCTGGGTGCCATTGGCTCAGGCTCCCACTAAGCTCTGGGAGGTGGAGATGAGGGTGGATCCCTGAGCTCAGTAAACCCACACTCTGGCTGCTGCGCCTTCCCTCTGCTGCGACAGGGGGCGCTGATCCCAAGGTATCTCGTGAATATGGAAAAGCCAGGGGGCGGGCTTGTCTTAGCATTTGCGGTTCTCTGGAAGGAATTCTTATCCCAGTTTCTCAGTGATCCCCTGAGACTGAGTAGCAGTCCCAGAAACGGCAGCTTCTGCCCAGCCCTGCTGGGACCACCTAGTCTGGCACAGTTTGCCTTCTGATCTGGAAATGTTCCCAAATTACCAGGTTTCCAAGTGTTTCTGGATGAGCAGGGTTAAGTTTCAACCAAGTCCTCACACTCCTTCTGGGCCTGCAGGGTTGTTGACATTTTCTGCTGAATCCTCAGGTTCTTAATTCTTAAAGTGAATACCAGAAGGACTGGGGCAGTGGCTCAGCAGTCAGGCTTGCCTGGCATGCTTGAGGAAGGGGTGTGAACCTCAGCACCACCCACAACCAAGTGTTGGAGCAACAAAAAAAGCCACATGAAAAACTAAATAAAATTGACTCTCTCTTTAAAAAAAATCGGGAAATTAAAATGATGGTGTAGTTATAAGATCATTAATCTTAAATCTGAATCCTGCCTTTGTGCCTAGCAGATTAATAGCCATTTACTAAATGTTTATTGAATGAATACATGAATGAATTATTTTGACATTAAAAAAAATTTAAGAGATAAGAAATGTTGCATTTGAAATCAAGAGAAGAAAGATTAGAACTGTTTGGGGAAAGTTGGAAATATCTGAAATTTTAAAAACCCAACAATAATAAATTTCAAATAAAAAGACAAAATGAAATCAGAATTATAAGATAATATTAAATATTTTCATGTTCTTGCCATAAACAGATTTATATGACATGAAATGCAAATACCATTGGAAAAAAAGATAAAATTTTACTACCTAAAATTTAAACCTTTTCTTTTGGTACCAGGGATTGAACCCAGGTGCACTTAACCATTGAGACACATCCCCAGTCCTTTTTACATTTTATTTTGAGACAGGATCTTGCTAAATTGCTTAGGGCCTCGATAAGTTGCTGAGGATGGTTTGAACTTGCAGTCCTTCCTGCTTTATCCTCCTGAGCCACTGGGATTACAGGATTGTGCCTGGCATCATTTAAAATTTTGTTCCGAAACTGAAGTCCAGGGAAATTTTCCTAAAAGTCGCACAGCTTCAGCTGGGCCAGTGCAGTGAGTGTGGGCGCATATGGAGCAGGCTCCTGGGCTTGAATCTCAGCTCAGCTACTCATTAGAAGGGACCATCCTGGGCATGTTACTTATCAACTCTTTTACCTTCATCATCTATAAAATGAGGATTATTAAAGAATGTATCTCAGGAAAGGGACTAAATTATCATCATCTAGACAATGAGAATTATTAAAGTATGTATTTCAGAGAGGATAGGGATTAAATTAGCTATGTTTAGTACAGCGCCTGCATGTTGTAAGAACCCAACGAACGTTGTTATCACCAGATAGCAAATGAAACAGTAGTTAACCACAGCCTGTAGAGCTAGGAAGCCTGTGTGTATTATGATGACAGTAACAACCATCACAGGAGTTTAGAGGAAGGAAAAACCATTTGTGGGAAGAGGGGAGTTGGAAAGGCTTCCTTGAAGAGTTTTAGAACTAACTTGGAGTCTGATAGAAGATTTGGGCACATGACCAGGAAGATAGACCAAGGCTCTCCAGGTAATGGCTTAGGCAAAAGTTCAGACCCTTGAATCAAAGGTTGTCTTTGGGGCAACAACACTTAAATCAGGTTGGCTGGAATAGTTTGCATAGGCAAGATGTGGGAGAAGTTAGGGAGGAGGTTGGAGTGTATGTTCCATGCACTTAACCTTGAACGATAGCAATATCAACTGACAGTCACACAGTGTTTACTACATCCCAGGCACTTTTCTCAGTGCCTTTTAGTATTAACTTACTTAATTCTCAGCACAACCCTATTAGAGATGTACTATTTTTGTCATCTCCATTTAAATGAACCCAAAACAGAAGTATAGAAAGATTGTCATTTGTTCAAAGTCACCTAGTCAGGAGGTGAGAGAGTCTACAATAACTCTTGCAATCAACTCATTTCCAGACACTTATTTCTTCAAGTCACCCATCACTGGCATCTTCAAATTTGACTTAACCTTTAAAACTCACTTTCTCTAATGTGATTTAAATAACTCTCCATGTTTAACAAATTTCTCATGCTGTGGTGTAACTATGAATTTCTTGAACACCCATCAGATTGTAATCTTCAATCTGCATAGGAATCGTTTTGCTAAATGTTTGGGTTGGCACCCTGGGGTTCTGCATTCTAACAGGCCTGGTGGCAATGCTGATGATGTCATCACGTTGCTGGTCCCTGCACAGCACTTTGAGTAACAAAATCCTAGAGAGCGGGACAAGACCTTCATCAAGTTAGTGCACGGCTCTGCACTCAGTAATTGCTCAACCTGTCACTCCGTGAATGGTCTTTAAGTGGACAGATCTTCCTTAGAGGCTTCAGAGATTCAGGGAATAACACCATCCTTTCTCCACATCCTTCTCTCTTTGAATTTATTCATTTATTTTATTTAGATAGGGGCTCATTAAATTTCTGAGGCTGACCTCGAACTTGCAATCAAGTTTTCTTTTTTATGTCCTTCTTCGGTCAAAGTCATGCTCTATCTTAAAACTGAATTAGGAAGCTTTTCCTCATGGAGAAGAAATCAGTTTATCTCTTAATCCCAGCGTCTGAAAAAGCTGGGATTAGAGGCAGGCACCACCACACCTGCCTTCCATCTGCCATTTCAGAGAAGGGTTTGCTCATTCGAGCTGGAGAGGACACCTTGTTGGACTTATGCAATCTGGCATCAACCGCAGGGTATAACGTGCAGCACACTGGGCTACAGAGAGCTGTTTTGCAGTCTCCTGCAACTGAGCAAGAAATAGCAAGCCCAGGTAGAAGAAAGAGCATTTGATTCACCTGCAGGCAGCTTCCCACCTCAGAGTGAATGTAAAGCTGGAAATTGTGAGAATTAATAGCCTGACCATAAGCTGATTCCTGAATTCTGGTGAGTGTTTTCACTCTTCTGAGCAGGCTTTCCTGTGAATTTTCAGACCTTGGAAGACTTGCCTGACTTCTGTTGATATTTGGAGATTCACACTACGTGAGCTATGCAGTCAGTCTCTTTTCTTTCCTATGGGGACACGAGTGGCCATGACGGAGGAATCATGGTTCTCTATCTATCTTTACTTAGGAGTCCCTTACTTAGGTCGATTGCCTCATTACTTAAGAGGAGAAGACAGTTTCTGTCTCTCTCTCTCTTTTTGATGATATGGAGGAATGAATCCAGGGCTGCTCCACATCTTGGCTACATTCCCAGCCTTATTTATTTATTTTGAGACAGGGCCTCACTAGGTTGCTGAGGTTGGCCTTGAATCCGTGATCCTCCTGCCTCAGCCTCGCAAGTCACTGGGATTACAAGCTTGACAGTTTTCTTTTTTGTGTCCTTCTTCTGTTGAAATCATGCTCTATCTTAAAATTGAATTAGGAAGCTTTTCCTCATGGAGAAGAAATCAGTTTATCTCTTATAAAAATATTGCTCTTCTGAAGGTTTTTTTGTTTTGTTTTAAAGAAAGAGGGGACAGTGAGAGAGAGACAGAATCAATTTTTATTTAGTCTTTCACGTGGCTTTCGTTGCCCTGAGACTTCGTTGTGTACATGGTGCTGGGGTTTGAAGTCACGTACTTGTGCATACCAGGCAAGCGCTATAACCGCTGAGCCACCGCTCCAGCCCCCTCTTCTGAAGGTTTGACTGGATTTTTTGTGAAATTATCTGGCATCAAGAAAAGGTTCTTCATTTTTTTTTCTCATCAATGAGACTATTTACATTTCTGGTCTTTCTGTCATCGATTTTGATTATATTTTTCTGTGAAATCACCTATTTCATCCAGTTTTTAAGTGTCTTTTAATCTGTGGTTTTTAAAAGTCTTTTTATTTGTGTTTTGTGACTCCTTGTCTCTTTTTCTCCAAAATAAGGTTTGTCAGGGATTTGTCTTTCAACAAAGGAGTTTTTAGTAATCCTTGCTTTATTTTGATTTACTCATTAGGTTTTACTTTTATCTTTATTATTCAACTCTGCCGTTGTTCCCTTCCTAACCATTTTAATTTTTAAATTCTTTATATTTTAAATATTAAAATTTTATATTTTTAAGCATTGAAATTTTTTAAATTTTCAGTTTTTATATTGAATATTTAGTTCCTTCTGGCTTATTTCATGTTACTTGACTAAAGGTTTCAGGTGTTGCTTTCCCTTTGAGTACTGCTTTACAAATTATTATTTTATTATCAGAATTTGAATATATTCTTTAATTTTGGTTTTGAATTCCTCTTTGATATAAAATTATTAAAAATAAAAAATGGAAATATTTCTCCTTTTCATTGGTTTGACTTTGATTTGTACTCATTTTTTTGTATTTCTTCCTTTTCTTTTTTTAAAATTTTTTTCAGAAATTTATTTGTTGAACAATCAAACACGCTTCTAATGAAATAATATAATATATATAAAAATTCTGAAAATTAGATTTACCTCCAAGAGCCCCTTACCCACCCTCTCCCTCCCTGACTTCCCAATACATCTCTACAAATGCCTTAGGTTGTGTGACATTACATCTTATCCAGATTTAAAACATGAGAGTTGACCTCCTTTCTCAATGGCCAGGGTCTAGCTCCAGCCTCCACAGATGAGTGGAGACATTCGACCCTTGGTTCTCTGGGTTATGCTGATTTCACTCAGCATGATTTTTTCCATCGCCATCCATTTACCTTCAAAGGCTGCAATATCATTGTTTCTAATTGCTGAGTAAAACTCCATGGTATATATGTACCACAGTTTCTAAATGTATAATTAAACTAGAGAACATAGGCTGTCTGCTATCTTAAAAATTTTTT
>PVKS010034797.1:0-20591 GCA_004027875.1 Aplodontia rufa
TGTCCCTCACTGGAAGAATGGATCCAAAAACTGTGGTACATTTATACCATGGAATATTACACAGCAATTAGAAACAATGATATTGCAGCCTTCGAAGGTAAATGGATGGCTATGGAAGAGATCATGATGAGTAAAATCAGCTTAACCCAGAGATCTAAGGGTCGATTGTCTCCACTCATCTGTGGAGGTAGGGATTAGATTCTGGACAATGAGAAAGTTGGTCTAGTAGCATGAGTTAAATCCAGATAAGATGTAATGCTTTACAATATAATACCTTTTTTAGAGATATAGTGGGAAGGGGAAGGGAGGGATAAGGGAGGGTAATTGGGGGGGCACTCCTGGGGATAATTGCAATATCCAGAATATATACACATTTTATATTATTTTGTTAAAATCTTGTAAGGTTGTTTAAAAATAAAAAAAAATAAAAAATTAAAAAAAAAGACAATCACTCCATAATTTCTACAAATAAACATTCACTTAAATTGATAACAATTCCTGAATAGGAATATAGGTATTCACTCATGTAATAAAACATGTTTGGTTAATTACCTTATCTTTTTGCATCATTTTTCTTTTGTTACATTATCTCTACAAAGTTGTTTTTCATAACTTAAAGAAAAGAGGTAGGTAGAAAGACTTAAATACTCTAGCTGATGCTAAACTACCATCTATGAGTCTGAAATCTCAACCAACAAGGCAAAGAACTAAGCAATTATATTTAGGGAAACAGTTAATTAATTTCAAAAACATTTTTATGTTCTTTATGTTACAAAAAATTATTAGTGCTCTTCAGTGTGAAAACTCTAGTCAGAAAATTTCATTCTATGAGTTCTGGGTCATATAAATAATTCTAAAATGTTAAGCAAGATAAAATTTCCAAATTATCAGTGAACATGAACACAATTCTTGATGTCTTTAATATGTTCTTCTTGAATGTGTACAAATTGTTGTTATATAATAAAGCATGATCTTTGTTCTTGATTGTTTGACAATGAACCCCTACTAATTATAAGACCATGTTTATTGAATTAAAAAAACATGATTTTATTATGTAACACACCATCATATTTAAATTATAAATTTTCCTCTTAAATGTACACATTTGCAGTCATACAGGACCAAGGTATATATCTTAGTGTGCTTCTTGAAGACACAGAAAGCCTTAGATCTGAAAAAAATAGCTGTAGAGAAATGTCCTGACAAAGCAATAATGAAAAGGTCATACCATTTTTCATGCAGCATTCATCTTGTTTAATAAGAGCTGTGTACCAAAATTAGTTTCAATTACTGATAATTAGAAACATTTTATTTAAAGAGGAGATCAGAGCCACCTCAATACTAGATTAAGCACATTGCTATAATTTTTTTTATCAAAATGACATCCCTTTGATAGTGGCATTCAGATTTATTCCCAAAGCTTTTTAACTTTTCCTAAAGATCAAGGACATAGAGTTTTGCAGTTTCTATTTTATTGTAACTTGGGGCCAGTTTTGGACTATTATTACTTTAAGAATCATGGCTTGTGTCTGAAGGCTGGAATAAGAGCAAATCAAAAATATATCAGATTATAAATTTAAACGAATACATGGAGAATGTAAGTATATAGAATGACATAAAATAGTAGAATATTTATTAAGATTCAGCACACTGGTTTGAACAATAAAATATTTTAAATCTTAAGTTGTATGTAATAACTAAATGGACACAAAAGCAATCATATGCTTCTTACTGAATTTCCCTGTAAGAGCTAATTTAATTATCATAAAATGTAACTGAAAGACAGCTGAAATAGAAGTAATGTTCTTTTCCCTGCTGATGACTTGTTTCAGGCAAAATTTCAAGGAACCTAAAGCACATTCAAATAATCAGACACAATTGGAAACTTTAAAATACTATTGAATTACTAACTTAAATAACACTATTTGTTAACTTACTGACCAAAGAAAGGTAGGCTACTTAATTCTACTTCATTTATTTGGACTTCAATTTCTTCAACTATAAATGGGGAAAACTGTAATTGCATTTCAGGACCATTGCGATGTCTCAATGAGGTGTCATGCTGCTGTACAATAGCTTCTCAGTAATTATTATATTTTCTCATGAATCCTGTCATTGGAGGTTTCAGAAATTTCCAATCATAGATCAAGGGCCTTGATTTCTTAAAAGACCTCCATATACATTTTGAGGGGCCCTAACACAAACCTTGTAATAATAAAATACCATATAGTTTACAAGTTGTCCCATGTGCTAACTGATTTTGATATTGGATATTTTTGCACAAAACCATCTGTGGGAGTGCATGGGAGTTTGTTTAAAAGGTACTGAACTTCCTCTTGCTAAGTGCTAGAAGGTAACTTGACCAAAAATTTCAGAATTTTCTTCTTGAGAGAGGGGATAGGGACAATATTATTAGAGAATAAACTCGTTCTCACAGTATTTGTGTTTTATCTTAACAAAGAGGGAAAGTGATCAAAGATCAAAAACTTTAAGTATTTGTTATATATGTATACTTATGTGATATATAAAATATATAAATGAAAAGTAGAGGTTTGCTTAAATACTTTTGTGTAAATACAAAACTAGATAAATACTTTTGTATAAAACTTTCTTACATAGAAAAAAACCATATTATAGTGAAGTCAGTATTTAGTATATTTGGAATTAAATTAAAATTATATGAAATTATTTGAACATTAAGTGAAAATTGTGCTTCAAGCATACTGTGCATTATGTACCTTTTACACTACTGCAAGGGATGCAGACAGTAGTAATGTAAACATGTAATCATAGTTATTTTAAGTTAATGTTCTAAACCAAACTTTACAAAAGTTAATACATTAGTAGCACAGTTAGAATTGTTTTTCCTGGTTAAAGACAACATTTGAATTCAGTAGACTGAGGAATGAGTCAAGAAGTTAGACCTGAGAATTCAGGCAGACAGAATATGAGAGAGGAGAGAAATCAGAGAAATCCAGAGATCATTGGAGGCTTCACTCAGCATCCGGGTGAATACTGACTAGAATATGTGTACAAGGTAACTCTGAGGTCAGGGAAAGAACCACATGAAAGATCAGGTGTAAGAGGGCAATAGATTCAGACAGGGCCACTGATACTGTGAGTTTTCACAATCTAGACTAGAAAAAAAATCTCAAGATTTATGAATTATTGGATGTTGTTCACAGAAGGTTATTGGCTTAGTAGTGGGAAATAACCTTACAGAGAATACTCCAGAAGTTTTAATAAACAAATCCTATAAACAAAACCAAGAAGTTTTGTTTAAAAAAAATCCAAGGAATTTAAATAAATCCCAAAACAAATCTTAAGATTATTTAGAATAGTTGATAAGTCAAACAATTGACTATAGAAAATTTACATTGTCAGAGAAACAATGAAAATTAATCAAGCAAATGTTTGAAGTAGTAAAAATAGAAAGTGAAAAAGTTGCTGTAAATATATTACACATGGATAAAGATAAATAGAAAAAAGATATAAACTAATGTAAATCAAACTTTCAAAGTTCTAGAGATAGAAATTAAAATATCCAAGATGAAAATATACTGGGTGTGATGAGAAAAAGATTAAACATTGTAAAAAATAAAGATAAGTGAACCTGAAAATATAGCAATAGAAACCTTCCAAATGAATTTAGTGTGGAAAGGAAAATAAAAGCAAAATAGTCAACAGAGTGTTATCATTTTTTGTGAAAACTGTAACTAAACTATCAAATATGCAGATCTAAAAGGAGCAGTGAGTTCTAAAAGGGTTAGAAAGACATTTGAAGAAATGATGACTGAAACCTATCTGAAAATGTGATAAAAGCCATAAATTCTTAAGATTCAATATAATGAATGAACTTGAGCATAAAAAATATAAGGAACACCATAATCAAAATGTTTATTGTAAAATTAGGCAATGAAAGAAGTTATATTTTTTATAGAATTCCCCAAATAAGAATTGCTTCAACTTTTTGTTGAGAAGGCTGAAATGAGAAAAGAGGAAAATTTAATGTATAGACCACATTTTGAGACATGAAGACATCAAACAACCTCAAAAGTATTTTTGTCATTCCAAGTATGTTCTCCAAATGCAAAATAATCAAATTAAAAATGATATTGCAGTCTTTGAAGGTAAATGGATGGTGATGGAAGAAATCATGTTGAATGAAGTTAGCCTAACCCAGAGAGTCAAGGGTCAAATGTCTTCACTCATCTGTGGAGGCTGGAGCTAGACCCTGGCCTGTGCGAAAGGTGGTCATCTTTCATGTATTAGACCCAACAAAAGTGTAGTAACACATAACTTAGGGCATTCATAGAGATGTATGTATCTGGAAGGAGGTGGGAGGGGGCATGGGGAAGGGTTAAGGGTGGGAGAATAGGGTGGGCTCTAGGGGGTAAATCTAATTTAAGAATATATACATATCATTATTTTGTTGGATGTATTTTTGATTATACAATAACTAAATTTCTTAATTAAAAAATGGATAAAGCAGGGCTGGAATGGTGACTCATCGATTCTGGTGCTTGCCTGGTATGTGCAAGGACTCGGGTTCAAACCCCAGCACCACACACACAACAAACTCTCAGAGCAACAAAAGTCAAATGAAAAACTAAATAAAATTGATTCTCTGTTTCTCTGTCTCTTTCTCTCTCTCTCTCTCTGTCACTGTCTCTCTGTCTTAAAAAATAGATAAAGCAAAATTCTCCATAAAATATACAACTATTTGGAAACTAAAATCTTCCAACTAACACTTGGGGTAAAGACAATGCTAAAGATATGCTTAATCTAATTTAAAAATCACATAATATATTCAGGGATCAAACATACTAGTTACACCACAATTAGGTATAATTTTCATGTGCCTATTCTAAAAATTAAAAATAAATAGAAAATTACATATATTTTGATACCAGTAGAATACATATTGCAAAGTGTCACACTATGGTCCCTGATTTCAAACAGAGAAACTAATAAAATAGAGCATACTAAACCAAAATGAAGCAGAAAATATTAAGTACATAATAAATATGTACTTATGGGGAGTGGAAATGGAAATCAAAGGAATATAAAACTAAAGGCATAAGGGCAGTAAATTCATATCTGTTTTCAGCTAAAATCAACAGTATGATAATTCTCTACCCAAGCTTAACACATACACACATGCCACTGCACCCACAGATATGTATCCCTTTAGATTCTGAATTGTCTCTAATGAGGTACAAGGGCAGACACTTACTAGAAAGACTTGAATTAAAAGGACTGAGCAGGGGCTGGAGCAGTGGCTTGATGGTTATGGTGACTGTCCAGCATGCACAAGTATACGGGTTCAAACCCCAGCACCCACATACGGAACAAATTGTTAGAGCAACGAAGGCCATGTGAAGAATCAGTAAAAATTGACTCTCTCTCTCTCTCTCTCTCTCTCTCTCTCACTGTCCTGCTCTCTTTAAAAATAAAATAAAATAAAATAAAAGGACTGAGCATAGAAAGTATTAGTAGTAAAATGGAAAAATTGGGACTCTCTGCCATAGTTGTAAAAATATGAAATTGTGCAATAGCTTTCAAAAACTGTTTTACAGAAGCTTTTGAAAAGTTAAGTGTATAACTACAATATGCTGTGACCATGAATCTGTGTGCCATTTTTATTGTGTTTACAGTTTCATAATTGTATACATATAAAAAACCATCCAGTTGTTCATTCTCAGTATGTTTGATTTGTTCTATATCAATACACATTATCAAATTATTTTTAAATTGTTTAAATGAAAGCATTCAAAAACATGTAATGTATTTCTTGTCCCTTTATTCTGCTTTTATTAAGATTTTAAGTTATTACTGTAATATTCAAAAAAGTATTTTCACAGTATAAACTGCTATAGAAGCTTTTATAACTCCATACTACTTCAAGTTAAAATCATAACAATGTTAATCAAAAGGATGATATTTCATTGTAATATCTCTAAAAAGGCAGCCAAGTGTGGTGACACAACTGTGTATAGGAGTCTGATCTATTTTCTTGTCTTGAGAGTTGAGGAAGTAACTGCTCTTTTCCAAGTTTATCTTTTCCAAAATGTTTGTATAAGAAACATTCTGGAGATTGTCTCTCCCTCCAGAGCAAAGGATAAGTGTGCTGATTATACAATATAGTAAAGTTCAGAACAAAGGTTAAGTATACCCATTATAAATTTTTAAGGTTCTGTAAACTCAGATGTTCTGTTTTGTAATACATCCTACTCTCATGATCATTTTTTTCTCATCATCACAAAAAGTACCAATACTTGACCCTCTTCAATAGTGGTGAATAACAAGCTGCCACTTGTTTTGACCCCAGCCTTGCCTATTGAGGAAGTATCCATGAAATTCTGGCAGACTTACACATTAGCTTGCAGCTAGGATAAGACCTTGGACACTGCACTGATATTTACATCATTAAATTTGTATACAAAATCAAGCTTATATGATTGAATTTAGTCAAACAAAGGTGAAGATTTAAAGACTAAAGTACACTTTTCAGGAAACAATTTTTGCAGAACCTTAAACTTTTCGCATATTTTACATTTTTTTCATCCAAGCTTTGTTTAGGTGCCTGATTTTATCCAATATTTTTGAAGTCTGATACCCTCATTGTACCATAAAACTGTTAAATGACTACTGTGCTCTCTCTTTTCCTTGTCCTTAAATTTCTTCCATAGGATATCATGTGTGCATAAGAGGAAAATAATTGAAACAGAATTTTTTGTTAGTGTATTATAGTTATACATAATACTGGCATTCATTTTGACATAATCATGGAACCATGGAACAAAACTTGCTTCACTTTAGTGCCTAGTGTTTCCTCTTTCCCTCTAATCCTTCCTCCCCTTATTCCCTTTCCTCTATTCTGCTGGTCTTTCTTCTATTTATTTATGGCTTTTAAAAATTAGTGCTTTAGGGGCTACAGCAGTTGTTCAGTGGTTGGGGCGCTTATTTGGCGTGTGCTAGGTAAAAGATTCAAACCTCTGCACGTGTACACAGCGAAGTGTTGGAGCAACGAAAGCCACATGAAAAACTAGATCAAATTGATTCTTTCTTTCTCTACTGCTCTCACTGTCCCTGTCTCTTTAAAAAGAAATAGTGCTTTATAGATGTACATAAAGGTAAAATTCGCTTTGGTTTATTCATCTATATACAAAGATAGTTTAGTCATATTGTTTTATTTATCTGGCTAAGGAAGAAATAGGGTCACCTGTTTAGTAATACTCCCAGGAGAATTATCAGAAGGCACTCCTTAATTCTGTGGGCAGGTAGCTAGGAAGCTGGACTCAATCATTTCCAATTCTAAAATATATAATTAAAATTGTTTTTAATCATTATGTGAATTATTCTAACTTACTATAAATGCATTCTTTTAGAGAAATTATGGTTGAAAGATGGTCATCTTAAAAGAAGGAAACAATTCAATATCAAATTTGACCTTGAAATGTATTTATTTTTTTGCCAGTGAACAAGTTGCTCATAATCTTCAAATATTATGCTGTTCTTATCCATTAGTTTGAAAAACATCACAACCAAGGACATACTTAAGGAGATTTCTAACCTTTCAGCAATGCATAGCTCAGGTTATTAGTCCAGTGCCACCATAAATACAGCAGATTACAATGAAAGTCATGTAAGAAGAAACTTATGAGACATTCCCGTGACTGTCTCATGAATTTATAATGTGTCGGAATTTATACTAAGTGAATTATTAAAATAAACTACTAGCTCTACCATTCCAATGGGTTGAGAAGAGTTATATGAGGAGAAACAACAATATTGTCCTTGCTGGAGAACTTTGAGAATATGTAAATGTAGAAGCAGAGTATATGCATTCCAATTTATCTGAAAGATGAAGCTCCCCTGCAAAAAGTTAAAATTGATTTTAAAATATTTATAAATAAACATATACATAAATGGAAATAAATATAAAATATAGTAACTGCAGATAAAGATGCATCTAAATCTTTGTTGAAGAGTCAAGGCAATGTTTCATAGATGGAGTTCCACTCTTTGGGCATCCAGGTGTGCAAAGCATCTGCAAATGTGTGGAATAACAGAATTTTGTACTGCTGGCATAAAATATATATGTTTATGTGTGGTGCATAAGCATGTGTGGAAGATGAGAAGCAAGACAAAGTAAACGCCTACCCTGAATTTGTGGGCAAATGAGGATATCAAAGGGTTTCATGTCCTATGATAATAAACTTAAAAACCATCCAATAAAATGTAGGTTGCCAGGTGTGCTGGTGCATCCCTGTCATTACAGTGGATCAGGAGGCTGAAGTAGGAGAAAGCAAGTTCAAACCCAGTCTCGGCAAATTAGTGAGACCCTGGCTTATGATAAAGATAAGATTTTAAAATTTATAGCTGGTGATATTGCTCAGTAGTTAAGCACCTCTGTGTTCAATTCCAGGTACTAAAAAAAAAAAAACAAAAAGAAATCAATCAATCAATCAATCTAGGTGACTTAGTCATCTTTTTTGTCTCTTTGACTAAAAGACATGACAAGAACAATTACAAGAGAAAAACTTTATTTGAGGGCTCCTGATTTCAGAGGTCTCATTCCATACACAGCAGCAGGCTTTATTCCTCTGGGTTCAAGGTTAGTCAATATATCATGGCAGAAGAGTGTGGTGGAGGAAAATGACTCCGATATTGTAGTCAGGAAGAAGAGATAGAAAGAAAGAGAGCGAGAGAGAGACACTAAGCTGAGTTCATCAAATATATACCCTAAAGGCATGCCCCTGATGGCCCACCTCTTCTAGCCACATCCGACAGGCCTTAAATTACCCTGTTAATCCTTAATATGGGATTAATTCACTGATTGGGTTAAGGCTTTCATAACCCAATCATTTCACCTCTAAGCAATACGTCAATGTCTTACATTGGAGATTTTTTAAAATTTTTATTAAGAAATTTCTTTGTTGAACAATCAAACAAGCTTCTTATGAAATAATATAATATATATATAAATTCTGAAAATTAGATTTACCCCCAAGAGCCCCCCAAATTACCCATCCTTATTCCTCCTCCCCTCCCAATACATCTCTACAAATGCCTTAGGCTACACATTGGAGATCTTGAGGGATACCCCATATCCAAACCATAGAACTAGACTAAAGAAATCTAGAGAGCTATCAAATATTTGGGATTACTCAATCAACATATTCAGATTTATATTTCAATTGATAATTGATATCTTCCAAAGTAATTTAACAAGATTGCAACATAACATATTTTGAGTTCGAAAGGAGAGATGATAAGGAGAAACATAACAGATTGAGGAAGAAAAATATGTTTAAGCAATGTGAACAATTTTCTAGGTAGATGAACAGCAAGCTGAAATAAAGCAGAAACAATAAGGACTGGTGATGAGGTGAGAGGAATTATGGAAAAGGACTCCTCAATAAATCACAATTTCCTGAATAAAGTAAATGAATACAAAGTAGGATTATTCAATGAAATTAATGGGGATTATTTGCATGACAAATTTATTGTGCTGGTGGGGCACACTAGTAGATATGCCTATAAATGGTAATATGAATATAAATATCCAGGAATTTGTAGAGCATTTTGACCTGACTTGGAGCTATAGGACTTACTGGATTTTGTCTCATCATGTTTATCTATGTCCCTATATGTTCCTTCTGGAATGGAAATGCTTACTCTGTACCATTATATAGCGTATATATATAACTTGCTTTTCATCTTTATAGGAGAAAAGAGTTAAGAATTTGCCTGAAGATATTTTGGACTTGAACTTTAGTAATGCTGAAACTCTTAAGACTATGGGGACTTTTGAAAATATACTTAATGTATTTTAAATTGTGATATAGGCATAAGCTTTCAGGGGCTAGGAATAGAATGTTATGGTTTGAATGTATGGTGTCCCCCAAAATCTTATGTGAGACAATGCAGGAATATTCAGAGGTGAGATGAATAGATTATGAAATTTGTAATCTAATCTGCATGTTCATCTACTGATATGGATTAACTTGGTGGTAAGTAAGTAGGTGGGGTTTGATTAGAGGAAGTAGGTCACTGGGGTGTGCTGAAGGGGTATTTATTTTGTAACTGGTGAGTTAAAATATCCTGATTCCTATGCTCTAAACTATTTTCTTCTGCCAAGCCCTCATCTTGAGCCCAGGGCTATGGAGTTAAGCAACTATGGACTGAACCTCTGAAACCATGGGCCAAAATATTTCCTCCTTTCAGCTGTTTTTGTCAGGTATTTTTGGTCACCCACAATGCAAAAAACAAAGCCTTATTTAAAATCACTAGAAATATTTAAAGAAAATATGATTTACCCAACCTCTCGTGCAAAGATAGATCTTTTTTGAGTTTTCAAAAAAGTAGAAAAGACTATATTTATTTCTTAAATACAGGGGAATATTCAGCATGTGATTTCATTCCTTAGGAAACTTTCTCTTTCCCTACCCGATCCTGATTACAGTATTTATTTATTTTTCAAGAAATTCTTATTTTGCACCTAGATAGCATAAGTTCTTTTGGGACATAAAGATGCAGTACTTAGGGGCTGGAGCGGTGGCTCAGCGGTTTCGGCGTTTGCCTGTCAAGCACGAGGACCCGGGTTCAAACCCCAGCACCACAACTAAGTGTTGGAGCAACTAAGGCCAGGTGAAAAACTAAATAAAGTTATTTCTCTCTTTCTCTGTCTCTCTCACTGTCCCTCTCTCTTAAAAAAAAAAAAAAGATGCAGTACTTAACAAAACAAAGAACATTGGAGAAACTCACCTACTTGTGAAGAAAAAATAATAACATAAGACACACAGGAATACACAAGACGGATAAATGCACTAAATTCTGCTACTTCACTGAGGAAGGAGAGAAAAAGTGTTAACTGACATAAATGAGTTGGCCAAGAATGATCTTAATGAGGATCTGAAATATAAATTACAATATGATGAAGAGTCAATATTACTACAAAGACTACGACAGGAATTTTGTACTTAATTCACCAAAATGAGACATTGTTCAAAGGTCTTAAGCATGGAAGACTGAAATCATATTGACTCATCTGAATCACCTATACTGAGACATTTTATACACAATGAAATTTATCAATATAAAATATGTAATTCAGTAAGTTTTCACAAATTTGATTATGATTGCACTCACATTCTATGGCAATATTTAATATATTAAGAAATCGCTGTAATGAATTGAGAATAGGCACAGAAGGTTAAAACTTTAAGACATTAGGCTATTCAGAAAAAAAATAAATAGCTTGGGTATTAAATAACCATGAATGGATAAAATGTAGTCGTGAAAGTTATACATTTTTGTTATTATAATGATGTATTTTAGAGATTAAAATGGTAACTTGTTTTACTTAAGGTTAAGTCCTCCAGGCTCATTCATTCATGTAGCCTCAAATGACAGGATTTCATTCATTTTAACAACTGAATAAAATTCTAATGTGAATATATTTTACAATTCTTCATCCATTCATCCATGCATAGATATCCTCAGCAGGTGACTGTATTGTGGTTGTTGTGAATGGTGCTACAATAAGCACAGGAGTGCAAATTTCTCCCTCACACACTGGTTTCCTTTTCTTTGGTTATGTCTTAATTGTGAGATAGATGAAAGAAACAAGACACAGAAGAAAAATCACTCATGTTCTCACTAATATATGGAAGCTAAATTAGCAAATTAGTTGATTTCAAAGGAGTAGAGTACGGAATAGTGGTTACAGAGACTGAGAAGGAGGATATATATAGAGAGATTGATACTAAGATACCAAATTGCAGTTAGATAAGAGGATTAAGTCCTGGTGTTCTACAGGGAGGTAGGGGACTACAATTAGCAATATTTTAATGCACATTTCAAAATGACTGGAGGAAATATTTTTTTTCATTGTTGGAACTATAAGCCAGGGCCTCCATAACACTAGAAGAATTTTGAATTTTCACAGTACAAAGAAGTGATTGTTATGCTAATTATTCGAATTTGATCATTACATATTGTTTCCATGTATGAAAAATTACCCACAAAATTACACTGCACAACATAAATATGAGCAACTGTGATATGTTTATTAAAAATAAGAATTTTTTATTAAATGGATATAGAGTTACAAATGAGGGGGAAATATTAGCAAACATTCAAGAACCAATGTATATATACTTAGTTATCCAGGGCTAATGCCATATCATGGATGCCCAGCTTGGGTTCCCCATGTTGCTGTTTCTCCCAGAAGAACCCCTGAATTAAATGGATATCTTGTGGAGGATAGAGGTCTCCTTCTGAGATGATTACCCCCTGTTTCCAACCTCCCGTCTCCTAGGTGTTCTTCCTACACCCTCCCCCCACCCTGTCCGCCACTCTACACCTCCAAGTATCTTAGAGAGTCATCTCCCTATTGTGTTGAGAATCATACAATTTGAAATTATTTGCTTAGTCATCTAACATACTGCTTCCAGATGTACTCTAGCTTCCACAGATGAGAGAAACCATTCGGCCCTTGAGTTTCTGAGATTGGGATACTTCACTTAGCATAATTCTTTCCATCTCCATCCATTTGATACCAAAAGCCATAATATTGTCTTCTCTAATGACTGAGTAGTATTCCATAAGATGCCTGTGGGATTCTTCACAGATATAGAAAAAGCAATTCTCAAGTTCATATGGAATAACAGGAGACCTAGACTAGCCAAAACATTACTCTATATAGAAAGGAAGAAGTAGGGGGTATCTCAATCTCTGACCTGAAATTATAGTACAGAGCCATAGTAGCAAAAATAGCATGGCATTGGTATCAAAACAGAACCGAAGATCAGTGGAACAGAATAGAAGATTCTGAGAAGAAACCCCATATATTTAACTATTTCATATTTGATAAAGGGCGTAAAGCATAGTGTGGAAGAAAGATAGCCTGTTCAACAAATGATGTTGGACAAACTGGACAGCCATATGTAGACAACTGAAGCTGGATCCTTATCTTTCGCCCTGCACAAAAATTAAATTAAAATGGGTGAAAGATATGGATATTAAGCCACCAAATTTAAACGTACTAGAAAAAGTAGAGTCAACACTACAAGACATAGGAGTTGGCAACTACTTCCTTAACAAAACTCCCATGGCTCAAGCTGTAAAGTCAAGAATAAATGAATAGATGCAATTAAACTAAAAAGTTTTTGCACAGATAAAGATCTAATCAAGAACATCAAGAGAGAACCTACAGAATCAGAGAAAACCTTTTCCTGCTACACCTTGGACAGAGGGTTAATATCCAGAATATTTAAAGAACTAAAGGAACTAAACACCAAAACCACAAATAATCCAATCAATAAATGGGCTACAGATCTAAAAATAAACTTCTCCCCTGAGAAAGTCCAGAAAGCCCATAAATATATGAGAAAATGCTCTACATCATTAGATATAAGGGAAATTCAAATCAAAAATAAGAATTTTTAAAAAGTAATAGTTTCACATGAACGAGATAGGAAATTTAACCATTGCTGCATGGCATAGAATACAGACTTGCTTATCAATAGCCACTGCAATTTTCTAGAGAATAGAAACCTAAGAACAACATTACTCAGACTTCATGCATGGGATCTGTGTTTTGCCAAGGAGAGTCACTACTGCAGAGTTACAGCTGCAGTCATGACTAGGAAGATCAGAAATGTAAAAGAATACTCTCCTTTGGGGAAAATTACCGATACAGCTTCTTCTTTCTAGGTCCTTTTTCATTGTCCATGCTCAGTGGTGAACAATGGTGAGTTGCATTGACAGTGGACTTCGTTTGTTTTTTTTTTTTTTAAGAGATAGAGGGACAGTGGCAAAGACAGAAAGAGAGAATCAATTTTATTTCGTTTTTCATGTGGCTTTCATTGCTCTGATGTTTGGTGTGTACATGGTGCTGGGATTCAAACTTGTATACTCCTGCTTACCAGGCGAGCACTATAATCGTCAAGCCACCTCTCTAGCAACAATGGAATTCTTGATACAAATGACATAAGTCTTCTTTCCATGTTATGCTGCTCCAAACTGAATTAATGCCTATGCTCAAGTTTCTAGAAATTGTGAAACTTCCCAAAGTTAGGTACAACAAAATTATTATGAGAGATGAAGTAGCATAAAAGACCCTAGATAATATGGAGATAATATTGAATGTATTAGGATAGTGGTAGATTAAATTTTTTTGTCCACCACATTGATTTTGGACTCACCACTATCCACATTTTTTCACCATGTGACTTTCTAGTCTGTACCAAAAATAATGGGATATCATTCTTCGTCTTTTGGATTTAGCTAGACCATGTTTCTTGCTTTAAACATTGTAGTAAATACTAAAAGACATTAACTAAGAAATAGCTTTACATGTGTCTATTCAAATGGTTTTTGTATCTTGCATTTATGAAATTCTGTAAAAAGAGTGATCTAAATAAATTCTACCCTGACAGGCTGGGCATCAAACTGGTAGCAATTCTTCCTCAGCTCATGAATGAATCCATATCTACATAAGAACCACAGTCACCTCAGATGTCATTGCTTGAAGATGATATGTTCATTCTCAATCAAGTTACTCACAGATTCATAAAAACACATAATTGCTGGGTTTTGTTTTTTGCTTATTTTTGAGCTATTACATTTGAGCTGGCTTGCTAAAAAGTATTAGTGCATCAATATTATACTTAGTTGCATACAATTTGTAAAATCAGTCATTGAATGCACTTATTCAGCTATTATTTGTTTGATTACTCATTCAATATGTATTTTCTAAACTCTAAGTACTAATATAAAGAAGACAGTTATGAACAAAAGAGGCTTATAGAAAAGTGAATGAGAGAAAGCAAATAGATACTTGCAAAATTTTAAATCATTCCTCTGTAAAAAGTAAAATCGTGAAGTCTGTGAGAAGGTAATATTGATTTAGAGAAAGTACTTTAGTGAATGATTTTTTTAAAAAGTAATCTTTACTTCAGGATTTTGTACAGAGCATGCCTTTCTAACTAAAGAATAATAAAGACTAGGGAGGAATCAAGGTTATTCAGGTCAGAGTGACTCAAGTTTGAGGTAGATTGCTTACATGGAATCCTTTGTCCACTTTTACTATCCTAAGGAAACATGTTACTATACAGCTCCAAATTGTGATTAGACTAAACCAACAAATTCATGGAATCCCTGAAAACTACACTTTATCTAAATGAAACACTTGCACTCATGGAAATATTTATATTTTGAGCTTGAGGAAAAATTATCTTTCTTTGCCTAAAATAATCATTTGATTAGTTAGCCAATAATCAAATAAACATACAAGGAAATTGTAGTCTGAGAATATTAGAGAATAATGTCAAACGATCTAGTCACATATTCTAGTAACCACTAAATTTGAGCTATTTATACTAGGCATACATTGATGCTTTATGCTATTGTATGGAGCAGAGAAAAAAAATAAAAAAGCTAATATTAAATTCACACTTCACTGAATAAGTTATGAATGTGCAACTGGCATCCATACCTTCATAATGTTTTTACATCTGAACACTCCTACTGTGACTTACTGGTATTGATTGAGTTATACCATTTGTAGATCAGTGGTTCAAAGTTAATTTGCTTTGTCTATTTTTATTTCCTCCATTCTTTCTTATGTTCCCATGACTTTTGTTTGTATCAGAGTCTACAAATGTGTTCTTTTCAGTATTAATATATTGCTAGTCATTTATCATCTTGATGTAGACATTTAGAAAAGCATATTATGCAAAATATAATGGAAAAACCCAGTAATTTATTTCCTAAACTCATCTTCTTTGATATTGTATTCAATAAGTATAGAAATAGTGATAGATTAGTATTTATGTTTTATACAGAATATAAATAACTTATTGGAAAAAGTTCTGAGTGCAAAGATCCTGCATTTTTCTTAGTGTGTCAGTTATAAGGACACTGCCTAAAATTTAATATTTCAGTTCCTGAAAAAATAGCCACATTTTTTCAACGTTTCAATTTAAAGATATTAAAAGTTTTACATGTGTTTATATATACATATATTTGTACATAGAATATGAATATACACATATTTAATGTATCGTTGCATAATATTTACACTACTAAAGGTTCATGCAGAGCTAATAGTTAGTTTTTCAAATTTTTATTAGCAAGTTTGAGGAGACAATTCTTTTTATAATGTTTATAACCATGATCATTAGAAATAGTTACATGTTGAAATTATTTTTTTCTATGAAGTTCTTTAAAGCTTATTTGACCTGAGTTACTGTTAGAGGTCCTAGCTTACAGTAGCAAATGAAAACAATGCACATTCCTCAAATTCTAGGTGAGAAAAAAAGGCTTATAGACAATATAAAAGAAATAAGTCATGGAACATCTAGTAAGGGTATGAGTTTGAAGAAAACTAAAGAAGGTAACTGAATATTTTAATACATTTGAGTGTTTTCTATAATAGAAGCACAATCAAAATAGACTATAGATATACAAATGCCAAATATGAAGAGGAATGTTTAATATCATGGTAAAATAAATTTTCTCCAAAAGGAATTTTCTGCTTTTTCATTTATATGCATAACATATATCAGCATCAATTTCAGAAATTTTAGAAGAAAAGAGAAAATTAGCTGCATCAAGAAAGATGACAGGAACTTACAAGGATGATATGACCTTCACAATACTATATTCTCAGTCTATAAGAATAAAAACCCAAGAAGAAAGAAAATGGCAGATTAAAGGAAAAGGGCACTTCCCAGTAGCTGCTTAGATCAGATTTAAAAAGTAGGAAGACTGCTCTTCAGTGAGGTGGGTAATGAAGAGAATTCACTGAAATTCAATACTGGATATTAAAAGAAACCAGAGAGACACAGAAAGTCAGAAACTTTGAACAGAATATAAAAATAATACCTTAGAGATGCACCAGCTTGCCCAGTGGCAGCCGCTGTGGCTGTTTGTATGTGTGTGATGGGTGAGTACAGGAAGAAAGAGGGCATCATGTTGAATTTAAAAAAATTGGCTTTGGGAAACCTGTCAAATAGAGAAGGAAGGGTGATATAAATGGACCCAAGTCAGTAGGGGAAGTTGTTCAGTGAAAAAACAAGGAAAATTTCTCAGCTTACATTTGGATAGTTTGGCAGGAACTAGGGTTGTTCAGGTAGGAATAATTTATAAGCACTGGGCAGCCAGAACAGAGGCAGGGGACTGGAAAAGCATAAAGGCAATTGCCAGCCTGACCCAGCAACTGCCTACTGTGAGCCCCAGAGTGTGCCTAGATGAGTATGATGAAAGAGGTGCAAGAAGCATTATGTCTAGAGACTCCAAGAAAAGAGAGTTCTCTCTGTTGCTGGCATTTCATAAGAGCTATTGAAAAGATGCCAATAATAATTATAGTAATATTTGCACTCCAGGATTGGACCTGGGTAATACATATCCATAGCAATGCATGTGAAGTCTGTGGAGGTTTAAATTCCACACTAAAATTTGACATTTATGGAAGACCCCTGAGATCCTGATGTCCAGCATAGATTTCCATCCCCCAGAAATAGATGGTGAGGATCAAATCTCAAATACCCACTGACACAGCTCCAAAGGTCACCTAAGATGAAATCCTAACTACTGGAACATTCAAGTTTGAACTCTGTACCATACCCATTATAGGAATATATAATCTGTCACCACTCTCCAGTCTATCTCATCCTATTAGACAGGAAACTGAGAGCTACTATAACCAGCTTTATCTCTGAGTCACAATGACTGGCAGCCCAAGGGGAACAAAGATTTTGAACTTAGCAGTTTATGTATTATTTAGTCTTGGGTTGACTTAGGTGACATAAAATTACATATGGGTTTGAGTTATTTTGATCTTACCTTGGTTTCTTTTTTGTTGTTCATACATTGATTTTTGTTCTTCTTAGTGCCCTTCCTTCTGTCTTCTTCTACCACAGAAGAGCCAAATTTACCTGCTCCCTCTTCCTCTCTTTCACTATTTTTATTACTTTCAACTATTTTCACTCCTTATTTATAACCACCATCTGATATCTGTCTCTTGCTTTTCCTCTGTCCACTTTTTAAACAATTCAATTTTTTCTTGCCTTCCTACAATTTTATCTTCATTTAAGAAATTGTAATTCCAGAAATGGGGTGGTGGCACAGCAGTTAAGGCATTTGCCTGGCATGCTCAAGTTTTGAACCCCAGCGCCATTTATACTACAAAGTGTCAGAGCAATGAAAGCCACATGAAAAACTAAATGAAATTATTTCTCTCTTTCTCTCTCTCACTATCCCTCTCTGTTAAAAAAAAAAACTGTAATGCCACTACCTGATAGAATTATGCAGTTGTGTAACTCCTACCCTATTTTTATTGTTGTGATTAACATAATGAGTGGAACAGTAGATACTGTACCTTCTGTTTTAATATCTGATCTAGTTTACAGTGATTATTGTTGCTACAAATGCTAAATGCTGACCCTACCACTTCAATACAGGTGGTAATTAGTGGCTTAGATGTCAAAGTAGGTACTAGACATTTATCTAAAAGCTGTACATCTTTTGCTGTTATTATTACTATACCTGGCAGCCTTCTTCATTTAAGAGGTGCTGGAAAGTAAGTGGAACAGTTCAAGTTCACAAAGTGGAGATCCTGCTGTTGATCAGTATGCATATTTCAGCCAAGCAGCAGCAAATCTCACTCTACATATGATCTAGCCCCCCTTGAGCCTTAAAAATATTTCAGTACATAGATTAAAGGAGAGAAAGACCCCCAAACCAATGACCATGTCTGAAGTAGGTACAACCAGAGAGGGACCTCAGATCCCACTCCTGGACTTCTTATTCATCCCCCCCTCCAAAAAAAAAGAAAGAAAGAAAAAGAAAGAGAAGGGGGGGATCTCATAACCAAAAAGATGTCTACACACAAAAGGATACATTCTTAAAAGAAAAAGGGGAATTCATCGCAAGTGATGCATAAATCCAAGAACTCTGAAAATATGAGGAAAGAGGAGACAATTGCAATCCCTAAATTCACAATTCCAGTATAAAATCTGAGTATTAAAATGTTCAGTGAACTAAAAGAAGATCTAAAGAATGAATTAAGAAAGCAAATACACAAGATGAAAGGTCATTCTAATAAGAAAATAGAAATATTGAAAATTAACCAATTAGAACTTCTAGAAATGAAAGACACAACCAATCAAATTAAAAAAAATTTCACTTGAAAGTATCACCAACATATTATATTGTGGAAAACTTGAATACTTAGTGTTAGGCTGGCTTGGGCAGGGCTTCAGCCAGGCCACATGGCCAAATGGTCATGGCGGCTGGCTGGGGGGTGTGGCTTCGGTCAAGATGTGCAGCTTGCCCTGGAAAAGAAAAACCAGTCAAGACACTGACAAACGAACACCTGATGATTGATGGATCCACCAGCCAATCTCTGAAAGGACAACCTCATCAACACCTCCCATTTCCCTAAACTGATAAAACCAGCTGCCCAGCTGAGGTCCAGCACCATTTTCTCCTGCATGCCACTCCCCTTGCCTGCCCTTTCCCCTGCTCTCTCTGACTGTATGGATGAATTTGGCCCAGTAGTTGCCAATTCCAAAAAAGGGTTTTGCTCAGCCATTCTTAAGTCTGGCTACCTTTTTGAGCACCAGCACCTGGATTTATACCCATGGTTTCTGATTTTTATATCTGGTGCCGAAACCCAGGAGTGGGGGATTTCAGACCTCTTCACACTGGAATTGAGGTCCGATTCCCATATGGACCAGGAAATTTCTGGGCCCTCCTTTCCACTCATCCAGATCTATAGGAGTGGGGTAATTTCCTCCATTTCCATTGGCCTTCCACTAGCATCTTCCATTGAGGGGATCTGTCCATAAGTCATACACACATACCAGATCTCCTCCGTTTCCTTTGGGTCCCAGTGGAGACGTCCTGCCTGCTGCTAACCATCCTTACTCTGTTTGGTTGACCTCAATCAAAATTTGGGACACCTATTTTTGCTCCTTTCCACCCTCCAGATTGCCTATGAAGATCATGGGAAATGCTAAATCCTCACTGGACCTCTGAACTCCTTTGGGCTGTCTCTATGTTAATTTTGCCAAATTGGACCTTCCCCGAGACCTATGCTGTAAGCAGCTTGTCTTTTACTCAACCGTGGCCTGGCCTGGCCACAGTACCCTTTAGACAATGACTCAAAATGGCCTCCAGAACGAACTTTTGATTTTCAAATCTTCACTGATTTGGGTAATTGTGTCACCAGACAGAAAAATGGTCTTACCTTTCTTACCTTCCAGCCTTTTGGGATTTGTGCTCTGGTCCAACCCTGTGTTCCACTTGTTCTACTACCCAAGTTCTACTGGCCAGAGACATTCCTAAATCTCTCCATTGCTCTCCCTCATACTTCTCTTCCTTTTCAGACCCATCTGAACTGCTCTCAGCTCCATCCTCCTGCCCTCCCCCTCCTTACATAAATCAATCATCATCTTCCTCCTCATCTTCCTCTTACCCCTCCCTTCTCACAACCGCACCTCTCCACCCCTTCTTCCCACAACTACTGCTACTCCCCAACCTTCCCCCTCTGAAGGTCCCTCCCACTGACTCAA
>PVKS010034798.1:0-20593 GCA_004027875.1 Aplodontia rufa
ATATAGGGGGAAGGGGAAGGGTGGGATAAGGGAGGGTAATTGGGGGGGCACTCCTGGGGGTAATTGCAATATCCAGAATATATACACATTTTATATTATTTTTTTAAAAACTTGTATGGTTGTTCAAATATAAAAAAATAAAAAAAGAAAGCAATTAAAAATAAGGCAAGAAACTGATTCTACCATAACTCCCATCCTTGTTTTTATCACCAGACTTGTTTTCTCCGGTAATTTATTACTAGAACTTTCTTTCTTCTAGTTCATAGACATATTGTATTGTGATGCAATGTTCTACACATGTCCAAATTCTAAATCTTATACTAGATTCTGTGCAAATACTAATGGGTTTTAAATTCTCAGTTTTTTAGTAAGCACCGATCACCATTGAGCCCCAATTAAAAACTGACTGTCATATGAGAATGTTCATTTTTCTGTTACCATCTTAGTCTTTGGTATGAACTGAAATTCATACAGACAGAATTGACACAATTCCCTCAACCACACATTTCAGGGGGGGATTCTAAATAACACACACATGATAAATATAAATTTGTAAAAGTTGTAAACATCCATTCTCATAACTACACAGTTGGAGCCCTAGGGAAATACTTCTCTAAGTATTTTGACTTTTGTCCTTTAATATTATTAAGTTTGTGGGTTATACCAGTGCAGATAGCAGGAAAGGACCAAGTGAGAATTCTCAGGACTACTTGAGGAGTATAAATTAAAAAAGAGAAAAAAATACATTACTTTTCCAGTCATTGTTCATACAGAAAAACTATTTTATTTTACTATTTATTTATTTATGCAAAATGTCTCATTACAACAAAACAAAAGCTGCAAAGCAGGTTAGTTTCCAAGTGATCCTAAGTGTCTATTCCTTGTCTAGTCTTTCATTTCAACTTTTTCTCTATTCTACCCTAATTTCTTCTGTTCTTCAGTCTTACATACATCAGCACATTTCACCATTATAAAATACTATATTCATACAATACATACAATAGCTACATAGATATGGAGATAGATATACAATACATACTTGCAATACTATACATATAATATCTGTACATAGGCATACCAATTTTCCAAAAACAGACTCATTCTGTCTCCTTTGACAACCACAGTGCCTGACATGGAATCTAGCAGCAAGCGCTTTCCTGCTTCAGTGATATTTTTTACATTCTTTACTCATTTCACATATTGCCATTTTGTTCTGAACCACTGCTTCTCACCTACATACCTCCAGTCCTTTCTCAACTGTGGTCGCCTGATCCATTCTGCAGACTTAATATTTAGTCAAGAGACAAAGAAATCTCCCCATATGGAAAGTCAAAAACTAATCTCCTTAAGAATAGTGAACCAAAAATCTTAAGCAAATTACTCAGTGAGGTCCTGTAGGGCATTGTTAGAATACCTGTACTTCCAGGAAGGAATAGATGTTTCAACATTCTATTGTCTTTACTTGTTAATGATTTTGTCCATGTAGTTCACAAATGTTACTGCAAAAGTTAAGCACTTATCTCCGATTTAATTTATTTTTATTCCATTGTTTATACCTGTGAAAAGGCAAGATATCTTAGTTTACTTAAAATAGAACTATACACATCTTTATAAGCATGTCTTTTACTTGTGTATTTTATGTGTATTTGTATATTTATTCTCTAACTGTATATGTGCCCATATATATATTTATAAATATATATTTATGTCCATGTATTAATGTTATCCTAAACTTCTAAAAAATTTGTTTTTGTTTGTTTGTCTCTCTTACTCCCCTTCCACTTTATCTTTTCCACTAAGAAACACACATACTAACAATGTGTACAAATATATACATATAGACTCACCAATATAAGTTAATCTATATGCACAAAGGAATAGATTATATGATTTTGATATTATTCATTAAATATGTTTACATAGTATAAAAATTTCTTTGTATTTGTTGGTTTTGCACTCAACAAATACCTGGTGGGACGGTCCTCCATAGTAACTAGTACAGCTCTGAAACATTTTCTTTCTGCAATAGTCTATGGTTTGGATTGCACATAATATATTCAGTCTATAATTGGAATTCATACTGTTTTTCTCACTTTGTCAGCACAAACTTTTCAGCATCAAAAAATACCTGTCTATACCTTGAGTATATCTGTGTATATACTTGTAAATACATATAATATCTTCACATAAAAATATGTGTCATAGTCATCTTTGCGTAACGGTGACCAAAATACACACAAAGGAGGAAAAAGTTTTTTGGCTCATGGTTGCAGAGGATTCTTCAGTCCATGGTGGGTCAAACGCATGGCTCTGGACTTGAGATAAGGCAGTCTGTCATGCTGAAAGGGCATGACAGACAAACAAAGGAAAACTGATCAGCTCATGGCATCCAGGAAGGGGAATAGAGAGAGAAAGAGAGAGAGAGAGGGAGAGGAGAGAGGAAGGAAAGAAGGAGGAGGAGGAGGAGGAGGAGGAGAAGGAGAAGAGGGAAGAAGAGAAGGAGAAAGGGGCCAGAGTGAAGATAAACCCATCCAGTAACATATTTCCTCCAACTAGGTCTCACCATCCAGTAGTAGTGAATTCAGATATCAATGGATTAATCCATTAATATATCAAATGAATTATTCTACTAATGAGGTCAGAACCCTTATGGTTCAATCATTGCCTAAAATTCCCATCTCAAAACCTTGCTGCATTGGGAAGCTTGCTTGCAACATGAGACTTTGGAGGACATTCCAAATATAAATCATAACAGATGATACATTGCACTAGTGTCATTTCTTAAATAATCCAATATTTTCCTCTTATTTGAGAAATACATTTTAATATATTTGGATTTATTTATATATGCACACATATATGGATATATTGACTTCACCAATAAAATGAAATATCAAATATTCAATAAATTAGAAATAGTGAAATACACATATATTTGTAAATCTTTAATATGTATATACACATGAAATCAAAGGTAAACAATATTAATAAGTGAAATACAAGAAATATTACCAATACAAAATAAAAATCAAGAAAAAAGTTTTTTCCTTAAAATTACTTGCAAAATAGGTCAATGTGATAAGAAAAGAAGTTAAAGTATTAATATTAAATATGTAAGCAAATTTGTTATTATTTGCACATGATATGATTGTGTACTTGGAAAGATAACCAACTATGAAAGTTGTTTTGATGGTAAGAGTATTTTATAGATTGACTGGTTTAAAATTAATATATAAAAATCAACAGTTTCCTAGACAAAAACAGTAAAGTTAGAAAATCTAGTGCAGGAAGGAACCCATTTATAAGGGCAGCAAAAAAGATAAACTATATATGAATAAACTCAGCAAATATTTAATGTTTGTTGGAAGAAAAGGACAAAACTCTAATGAGAGGCATGAAAAAACTGAAAAGGGAGAAAGGCACAATTCTTATGTATACAAAAGCAAAACAGTGTGAGATTTTAATTCTTTTGACTTTGACAAATTCATCGTAAGGTTTGGATATCTCAAGAAGGTGGGAAAGTCTCAATATCCTTGAATAAGGAAAAGGGAAGGAGATAATTTGGCAGACTTATAGTATTATAATTCATTCTCATTGTATTCCTCCTTACATGTTGTAAGAAATAACTTTCTACTGAGGAAGGTAAGCCAATTCTTTAATAGATTATAGTAAATTTGGTTTCAGAGTCAGTCTTATAGTAGGACAAAGGTTCCTAGAGCTTCTGTCCTTAAGCTTACAGAAGCCCCATGGTAAAGAACAAACATGAAAATATTTAATTAGCTTATAAATGATATCTTTAAGAAAGGTGTAAGTAATTCACTTTGATGATAATCTGTGAATACATCCAATATATTATATTATATTGTCCTTATTAGATGTCTGACAAGGCAGGGATCAGCAAAGAATTACTCAAGGGCCAAATCAGGCCTGCCACCTGTTTTTATAAATAAAGTTTTATTGGAACACAGTCACACCTATTTATTTACACAATGCCTATGGCTGCTTTCACACTGCATGAGCAGAACTGGGCAGCTGCAACAGAGACCATCAGGACTGCTAAGCATTTAATATACCACCCTTTCAGGATAAAAAAAGATTGCTGACACTTGTTCTTGACCGTAAAATTCTGAGGCCAAGCTCATTTCTTTCTCATCTCAGCATACTTGACACTTTGTTGTTGATGTTGTGGTTGAAACTGATTTTTTTGTGGGCCAGTGAAGTAAAAAAAATTGTTAAATCTTTGCTAAGTTATTAAGGTTTATTTACTTATATGTGTTTGTGTGCCTATTTATAATAACATGGAGCATGAGGAATATCTGAGAAGGGCAGAAAAACCACAGGACAGAAATGGATAAAGAGTTAGGATATGAAGAAAATACTGAATACAAATTAAAAGAAGGAATAATAATAAGCATAAAATGTTTGTCACGAAGCTAGGATAAATTCTGAGTCTGCATAAGGGACAACAATAGTAAAGAACATTAAAATCAAAAGTCCTGGGGTTTAATTTCATTTCCTGATTTATATAATAGTACCCACTTCCATTCCATCTCAAAATTGAGCCTTATAATTTCCTATTTTCCATGTGTGTGGACTTCTCAATTGTGTTCTTTATCAACTCCATCTCTGCTATGGTGGAAACCCTTTTACCCTTCCTAGCTTCTACAACAGCCTTCTATTTGGACTCTGTTTAGGTCAGCTATTGCATTGCTGTGACTGGAAGATCACAAAAGAACAATGTTGGAGGAGGAAAAGTTTATTTGGGGTTCATGGTTTCAGAGGTTTTATTCCATGGATGGCCAACTCAGTTGCTCTGGGCCTAAGATGAGGCAGAATATCAAGGCAGAACAGTTTAGAGGAGGAATGCAGATCAGGACATGATCACCAAGAAGCAGAGAGAACTCCTGCTATTCAGGGACAAAATATAAGCTCCAAAGGCACACCGATGACCCACCTTCTCCTGTCTACAGTTACCACTCAGTTAATCCCTATGAGGGTATTAAAGCACTGATTAGGTTAAGGCTCTCAGAACCCATTCATTTCACATCTCAACTTTTTGTATTGTCTCACAATAAGCTTTTGGGGAACAACTCATATCTAAACCATTAGAGACTCCCTGTTATCAGTATTAGGAGATATTGAGGTACTAATAAGAGATAATCCAGCTCTAATAGGATAAGGGATAATGAGAATTCATTGTCACTCAATTACAAGTTCTAACAACAGTTCAGAATTTAGACATTACTGGATCAGGAATCCAGGTCCTTTTCTTTGTAGCTCTTTCATTTTGTATACTTCCTCAAGTGGAATTTGTTCTACTATCATCTCTCCCTGTGTACAATGGATTCCAGAAGCAGCCTAGACCTCATCTTTGCTCATTACCTTATAAAGAGTGGGGAAAGCCATCTCCTCCACCAACTAAGGGTCAAAAGTTGCATCATTGAGATCATGGAAAGTATCTGAGCCAATTATCATGGTTAAAATGGATGAAATTGCACTGCTGATTTCTCAGTTTTGGTATTGTAAAGGTGCTTAAAAGAAGCATCAGTGAAAAAAATTATAAAGCTAATGTGGATCAGTGTTTCCAAGTTTTGTATACATTAGATATTCCTAGAAGTCTTGTTAAAACAACTTTTCCGCTTCTCCCAGAGTTTCCTAACCTTAATGTCTCAGGTATCGCCTGGAGTTCTGCAGTTTTAAGAAATTCCCAGATAATTTTGGTGCTGCTGGTTTTGAGCTTTGGGAACTGCTAGTGTGCAAAAATTTTGTACAAAATCCTTTACTAAACTATGGGGCACCTAGGAAGCACTTAGTATAAAGAGAACACCAATATTAAGTATAAGACTGTTCAATCATTTAATTTTACGGATGGGGAACCCTGAGTTCTGGGGTGGTTCAATGAGGGCTGACTTACATGGCTCCCTTTAGTGTTGATGTGGGTCTTTATTTCTCATTAGTGGGCAACTTTTAACCTCAAGGTCTTGAGTCTAAGAAAAGAATAAAATTATTTATTTTTTTTCTGGAAAAACAAACAAATAAAAAGCAACATATCCACTGAAAGAATCTAAGCTGCTGTTGGTCCTGCATTCTGAACTGAGTCACAGGGGAGATGCAAAAATTAACCATAGGGATCCAAGTGTTACTGAAAGCTCAGTCCTTTTCCCCAGTGCCAATCTAATGAATAGGATACAGTTTTTGAGAAAAAGAAAAAAGAATGTTTTTTGTTTGGTAGCAAAGGAGAAACACAGGGGACTCCTATCCCAGAGGCTGTGATTCTCCCTTAAGGGGGAACATGGGAGTTTTAAAGGCTACATTCCATCTGGTTCTCCATCCAGAACTGACATTCACTTGTTAATTTGGTAGGTAGTTATTTCTGAGGCCTTCCAGTACCCTCTCCAAAGACTGAATTGCTTCTTTCCTGTGGTGGCTATGTGCTCAAGGACAGAGTACTCTGCCCAGAATGGGGAGCAAAGATGATCATGTTTCCCCTGAAATTAGGTACAGGGAGAGAGGAAGAGAAAGAAACATGTCATTTTAAAATAAGTCACAATGGCACAGCAGCAAGGGCCATATTCAAAACACAAAGTGGACTACTCTTACATTTCCCCACTGTCAATTTCTACATTCCATTTCCATGGAAAATGGCCAATGACATCTCCAACTTGGTTCCTGCTGAGAGACAGTAAAGTTGGTGGTAGTGACCTGAAGTCCATGTTCTCTAAGAGGTGGGACATGGACAGTTAAGGGTATTCAGCATCAGGACAGTCCAGAGGTCCATGGTGGCAGTTGACAGGTGACTGGACAAGGAATACTTAAGGCAGGAATCATGCTAAAATGACAATAAACAAGACAGCAAAGCATTGTTTTGTGCAAACAATTAGCAAAAAAGCAAATAATATTGAGGACTGGCTGAAAATCATAAAGACAGTAGCTCAATCATACAAGTGAAAAACAACTCAAGTTTATCTATGCAGGAGGTTAGGAAGATTTGTAAATCTATGCGATCAGGCTCAAATTGACTCAGGACACACTTGTGACTCTAGTATTTTTTCTGATCATTATTAGACACTCCCACACAAAAGCTCTTCTTTTATAGCATCCAGTTTTACTTACTTTTGGTAGGACTGACACAAGTGTATATCTCAAATTATACTGAAAAAGCCATTGTCTCTCCTAAATGTCCATGTAGGACTGTATTTTGTTATACTCTCCTGCCTTGTGTTGAAGACCAAATTGGTTAAAATGGACATTTTCCTATCTACCACTAGTCAGCTGAGATTGCTTAGAGAACCCTCTTGGGACCATGAGAAGCCCCTGGCTCCTTTATCCTTCCAGTCATGCCATCTTCCAAAATGGGTCAGGGTTTTGCTGACCACATGTGTTTTTCTTGGAAGCATCAGAGACATTTTCCTTTCCAATGATCCCCCTCTTTGCAGCATGTGCAACAGTTGGCTTTCCTGTTCTCTAGGGTCCTCACAAACTCCCTGATCAGGAATTTGGGTGACATAGAGATGCAGGAAGAAGGGACCCATAGTTTTCTGGTTCATGGCTGACCCTAAAGGCCAGGGCCAAAATATTGCTTGCTTTCTCTTTACCTTCATACTTCCTTGACTTTGGTCTCCAAGTTTTGGTTTCAATTATCCAGCAGGTCAGCTTCACCAGTCTTAAAGTGGGAATAATAGATTACAACTAAAATACTTTTATAGTAACCCCTTTCATTTAATTGGGGTCAAAGTTAGCATTATATCCTATCTATTGGCTGATGATTTATTATCTCAAGGTTGTTCTATTAAGATGAGTAATTCTGTAACATTAATAGGAAACAGTTATAAAATTTATAAGGAAAACACAAAATGAAATTAACAAGAGCAAAAACATTAATTTGTGTAATAACTATGAACCAAACATTTGTGTATTATATCCCTTATTTATTTTGAGATAACAGTAACCTTTAGAACAAAAATCTATTCTTAGAACATGATTTTAAATGAGCTTAACTCTAGCCTAATTTGGAGTCAGTCTTACATGGAGTAAGGTGAGAAGACGAGCCTTATCTCAGGTAAGGTGGGTTGTTGACAAATAAAACAACATTACAACTAAAGTAATACAACAATATAACAGTATTTTGGAAACATAAATCAAACAAAAGCTAAGAGCATTTTTCACTTCATTTTGTAGAAAAGTAGCAAAATGCTTCCATGTTTCACAATGTCAAACTTTAAACAGATCAGGCTCTCATTATCTTTCAAAAATACATTTAAATTCCCATTCCAGGGTAAAAAGTAACATAAAATTCTAGGTATTTCTTACTGATAATAGGTTGTCTTTATCCAAGTACACAACATAAAATGATATAAGTGAAAGCACAATTAATTTGCTATTTCTATATAAATCTGGAGGAGAATATTGTTACATGTAATTTTAGTTTGGAGAATACCAACTTGGTGAAATGTCCTCCTAAGGTTTACATTTTAACAGACTTAAATACTAGAAGAACATGAATGCATCTAATATATAAAGAAGCCAGTAATGGGTAGAGTCACAATTTTAGATGTCTTACATTAACTGGATTTAATTTTCACAGTAAAACTCAGAATCCATATATAATTACAGGTTTGCAGAGGTTAGCAGTATTAACAAAAATCAAAGGATAGTGTTAAATCTCATAAATCAAAGGATAGTGTTAAATCTCATATACATTTAGGAAACAATGTTAAATTAGAAATACATGTAGTCAAAGCAAACAGATATAAGGCAGATTGTTCAAAAGGCAGAGAGCACTTACTGGTTATCTTGCCAATAAACCTACATAAACTTTCATATTATGAACTTCTAAATAAAACTTAGACAAGGTTCCCACAAACATAGATCTCAGATGTATACACATATTTAGTCACATATGAGTGTCAGCTATATTGCTGTAACTGAAAATAAGAAGTTTTTTATTGGTTTTTTTTTTTTTTTTTTTTTGGAGAAGGTAGGGGCTGGAGTGGTGGTACTTGCCTAGAATGTATAAAGACCTAGGTTAGAACCTCAGAACCATATATACAAGTATGTGTTGGAAAAATAAAAACTAGATGAAAATGTAAATAAAGTTGCATCTCTTTTTCTCTCTTTCTGTCACTCTCTCTATCTTAAAAAAAAGTTATTTTTTTAAAAAATTGACCAGTTACAAAATAATCATTTAAAAGTCTTCAAAACAAGTATAGATTAAGATACCACCTTACACCAGTCAGAATGGCAAAGATGAAGAAAACAAACAATAATAGATGCTGGAGGGGCTGTGGAGAGATAGGCACACTAACACACTGTTGGTGGAGCTGCAGACTGGTACAGTCCCTCTGGAAAACAGTATGGAGAATCCTTTAAAAATTAGGGATGAGTCCACCATATGACCCTGCTATTCCACTCCTGGGTATCTTTCCAGGGGACTTAGAATCAGCACATTATAGTGACACAGCAATATCGATGTTCATAGCAGCACAATTTACTATTGCTAGGCTATGGAAACAACCCAGATGTCCCTCACTAGAAGAATGGATCCAAAAACTGTGGTACATTTATACCATGGAATATTACACAGCAATTAGAAACAATGATATTGCAGCCTTTGAAGGTAAATGGATGGCTATGGAAGAGATCATGCTGAGTAAAATCAGCTTAACCCAGAGATCTAAGGGTCGATTGTCTCCACTCACCTGTGGAGGTGGGGACTAGACCCTGGACAATGAGAAAGTTGGTCTATTAGCATGTGTTAAATCCAGATAAGATGTAATGTTTTACAACCTAATACTTTTTTTTAGAGATATAGGGGGAAGGGGAAGGGCGGGATAAGGGAAGGTAATTGGGGGGGCACTCCTGGGGATAATTGCAATATCCAGAATCTATACACATTTTATATTATTTTGTTAAAATCTTGTAAGGTTGTTCAAAAATTAAAAAAAACTTGGTTTTCATAAATAATAAAACCTAATTGACACAAAAATCATCTTAATAGATAAGACCAGAACAATGTTTTAAGGAATCCTTATTGTTTCTAATCATAAACAATTAGCATATTAAAGCTTAACCTCAGGGAAGAAAAAAAAATGAATAACTTTTCCTGACTTCGATGATTATAGCCAATTAATCACATACACAAAACGTTTTAGATCTACCTCCCACAAACCTATTGCAACTCACTTAGACATCCTAAAATTTGTTTACATCTTTAGTTTTGTCCACTTTTTCATCCTAGACTTTACAACAAGAATATTACTTTACCATACAAAGCAATTTCTCATTCAGAAGCATTTCTTTTACATTCTAATTTTCCTTTCTAAAATACATTTCAATATGTATAATTACTTTTATCTTTCCTAGTTTTAGACCCTTTCTTAAATTCATATTCTAAAACAATACTATAAATTACAGAACAAATTCATCCCAGAAGAGAGTCAGACAATCTGACATAAACAAAGACTGTGCCTTAATGTTTTTTCTCCCAGGTGACATTCAAAGGGTTGGAACACAGGATAATTTTGAACTGTCTCCCTTATTATCACAATACCCTCAAATTTAAGTGAGCTTCCCACTGTCAATTGTAACCAAAAATTCCTTTTTGTGCCTCTTCCTTAGACTGGGCATATTGATATCAATGGAGGAAGCCTTTTCCTTCTTAATTTTTTAGGTTTCCTTGAAGATTCTTTGCAGAGGCTGTCAACAAAACAAGTTGACTGTAGTTTGTTTTTCTCTTTTCTTTCCCCCTCTGGAGCTAGTGTTTTTTCCTGCCAGCCTTCCCAGGCATATAGTTTGATGGGATATTGTCATAATGCTCTATCCCAGAGACAGATATCCCCTAACCAAATGAGGTGTTCTCCCAGATAAAAGGGGAGACGACACCCATCCCCAAGTTATACATTAACAGCGCTGGAACCTACTGCCATGTCCTTTGTGGCCAGCAGCCTCCACCCTCACTCCCCCACCTCCATGGGCAAAAGGAGCAGGAATGCAGGGCAGAGGCCAAGACCTCTGCCAATTTTTCTACAGCCCAGTAAGCTTTTCTGGGATTTTATTTCCCAAGCCCAGTCAGATGATCTGCAGCTGCCTTAGACCAGACTGGGAAACAGTGCTGGAACTGCCAGCACTGTGTTAAAAGATTTAAATCTTTCTTTTAACCCTTTATTCTAGTTTCCTACCCTTGAACATCAGAGGCAGTGCCTTTTTTCATCCTTAGTTTCTGACTGTTCAGACTCATTGTCATAAATGCCTGTATGCTTTAACTCTGACAGACCAACTTCAAGATTGTATAATAACCCCAGAAAAACCATTTAAAGACCAGATGGTGTCACCCTAAAACATCTTTATCTTAGACAGGATTGTACCTATAGGTAGCCCATTCAGCCAGATCTTGCCAAGAGCCTATGGTTAAGATCAATGGAGAATGGCCCACATGTTAAAGGGCCAGTAACAGATACAAAACAAGAAGCAGAGACAACTAGAATGTATCCCCAAAAATCACGACTGCCAGATGGGAAACTTTAAAACAGACAGACTTGCACATACAGAATTACTTTCACTTTCTTTACCTCCAACAGACCAATTCCAACTGGACGACTGTATAATAATTCAGAAAGCCATTCAGAAAGCCATTCAAAGGCCAGATCATTAGAGTAAAACATTGGCTTTTCCTTAGGATAGGCTTATACCTATAGCTGTCCCTTTCGTCCACTTGTTTTACCTCCGACAGATCAACTCCAATTGCAAGATTGCACAAAAAGGAAATTCAGAGGTAGCCAACCAGAAGGAATCCCCAAAACCATGGCCTACAGATGGGAAGCTTTAAAACAGTTCAGCAAAGATCTTTCCCAATAAATTGCCTATAGGATCAACACAGCATTTCCCATGTCTTTTTTTTTTTTTAAGCAAGAAAGGCAGAGGGAAAGAAAGAGAAAGAGGGAAAGAGAGAGAGGAAGAGAGAATCAATTTTATTTAGTTTTTCGTCTGATTTTCATTGCTCTGACACTTCATTATGTTTGTGTTGCCGAGTTTTAAACCCACATCCTCACACATTCCAGGCAAGTGCTGTAACTTCTGAGCCACCTCTAGCCCCTGCCCATGTCTTAAAGGGGGCAGTAACAAACACAAACAGTACTCAGACATTTGGGAGGGAATTCCCAACTCCAAGACCAACAAACACATGAGAACCTAGAACAGACCAGATAGAAGTAAATATCCCTAGGTTCTTGAGTCCCACTTAACCATGACTCCTACAGTAGTGGCGCCACAGATGTCCCCACAAAGAGGGACCAGAGGTTCCCTTGAAGAACCAGATGTGCGGAATCAAGAGCTTGATGTGCACACTTGAGGACTTAAACAGATGCCCAAGGTCATTCATGGCTTACTGTGTTCAGTTTCCTTTATTTCAAATTAGACCAAGATGGAGCATTCCACATGGTTCAGGGAGAATAGGTAGGAATTCCCTAAAGCAAAAGGGGCTTCAGCAACCGCTGGGACAGTCCCTCAGCCCATCACTTTACTGACAGGAAAAACATCTTTGGTTCAATCCCGAAGCAAACTCACCCATCTTCTAACTCTCCAGCAGTTAACATGCAACAAGTTTGCCTTACATCCTCAGCACAGAAGTGGGGTTACTTGGCGTGCCAAGCCTGCCCAAGAAAGCTGAAGCAGGGGCTGCTTTTGGATCCCATCTGGGATGCCAGATGTATTACTTAAAGCTTGGTCCTTGTCCCCAATGCCAATCTAACAAGAAGGATATAGTTTTTGAGAAAAGGAAAAAGTTATATTGCTTTGCTAGCAAAGGAGAAATACAGGGGACTCCTGTCCCACAGGCTGTGATCCCACCCATCACAGGAAACAGAGGGGTTTAAAAGGCTATACTCCACTTGTTAATTTGGTAGTCAGATCTGAGGTCTTCTAGTTCCCTCCCCAGAGTCTGAATTACTTCTTTACTGTGGTGTGTGTGTGCTCAAGGACAGAGAACTCTGTCCAGGATGGTGAACAAAGACAATTCTGTTTCCCCTGAGATTAGGGAGAGGAATTAGTGAGGAGGAAGGAGAGAGGAAGAGAAAGAAAACATGTCATTTAAAAAATAAGTCGCAATGGACAGAATAGCAAGGACCATATTCAAAACATAAAGTGTACCACTGTCACACAGGAAGCATGCAGTTCATTCATCCTCATGTCTCAACCTTCTCATTTTAACCTGATGGCCAAGTTGCCCCAGCTTTCTCTGAGGTCACAAAAGTGACATCTTTCATATATCTTTCATTGGATAGTAGGCTCGGACTGGCTGACTTCAGGCTGACAGAACAGAACACCACAGCCTGGGTGGTGTATAAACAACAGAAATTTATTTCTCACAGCTCTGGAGACCGGGAATTCCAAGAACAAGGTGCTATTTTACGTCAGTTCATGTTGCAGGGCCACTTTCTGGCTTGTAGACAGCAATCTTTTGCTATATCCTCACATGAACTTTCCTCAGTTCATGCTCCTGGAGAAAGACAGAAAGATCTCTTTCAGGTGCCTCACCTTGTAAGGGCTCTAATTTCATCACAGGGCCTTACCTTTGTGACATTCTCTAATCCTACTTATTTCCTAAAGGCCCCTCCTCCGAATACCAAACACTGGCTTCAGTATATGAGTTTGAGGGAGAAATAAACATTCAGTCCATAACACTACCCTTGATTTAGGTGGGCAACAATGATTCCCCTGCCACTTTAAGAGTAGAGTGAGAGAAGAAAGAAAGAAGGAAGAAAAAGGAAGAAAGAAAAGAGAAGAAAAGGAAAATCCTAACCTGAGAGTGATAATCCTGTCTGAGCAAAGAAGTTAGGCTTTGCTGTCTGGATTTGCCCAGTTGAGAAGGGTCCATGATGGATAACTGTAATTGTGGGCAGCTTTTAGGACTAGGTGGAAAAGTTTTCCCAAACCACTTCTGCAATGGAGACCAGATGTTCTTTTCACTTCCTTTCTCAGAAAGAGAACAGAAGTAAAAGACCAGGCAAGGCATGAAGCCCAGGGAAGCAGCCAGAGAAAGGCTCCCTCCACAGGCTGTCAATCAGGCAGCTGTTTTTGACACAGGAACCAGGAATTGTGAATTGCAGACTCCCTGCCTCCCAGCCAAGGCTGCCCCCCATGGACCTCTCTCTTGTTGCTTTTTGATTGTTTCAGATTCGTGTTAGACATCCCTGAGTTCAGAAGCTCTTGTTGTGACGGGAGAGGGAACAAGCTGTTGACTAAACCCCTGCACACCATGTCAGCATAGAAGCAATGCTTTTTACTAAATACTAAACATCCAAATAATTTTTGAGGTACAGTCCTTCCTGAATTGCTTGGTAGAATAATAATAATAACATCATATAGATGGTATTGAAAATGTGCAAAAGCAAATCAATGTGCATCACCTCATTTGGTTTATGGAGCAACAGTGACTTTAGAATTATAATGGCCCCAGCTTTACACATGGAGGCGTTTGAATTGTGTAATTCTTCCTGCACAGCATTTGGAGACTGGGGATTCTGAGGGCATTAGAGTCCACTGACATGTTAAAGGCGCGGTTTGAGAGAGGAAATGTGACCATTGTCCAACACACACACACACACACACACACACACACACACACCACTCAGCCAAAGAAATATTGTCAAAATGGAAATTTGAGCATGTCACACAGATGAATAAGGAACAGCAGCTAGGGTGTGGTCAAATGCAACTCAGGCTCACTGCAAGTCATCTGATTTTGGGAAAATCCCATCTGTCTCTAGGTCTTTGTTTTAAGATTAAGCTCTTGGGAAACTTGTTACCAAACACTGAGCATATATTTTATTCCAGGCATGGTACAAGAATCTATATTATTTGTTTTTTGTAGCATCAAGGATTGAAACCAGGGCTTTGCACATATAGGCAGGAACTCTACCACTGAGCTACACCCTTGGCCCTTTTTAAATTTTTTTTTTAAATTTTGAAATAGGACCTTGCTAAATTGCCCAGGTTGGCCTCAAATTTATGTTCCTTCTGCCTCAGCTTCCCAGGTACCTGGGATTACAGGCCTGCTCCACTGTATCCAGCTATAAGTTTTAAAATAATATATTACCTAATTTAATCCTCACAGAAAACCTGCATGGCTATATTATTACCCCCGTTTTGCAGATAAGGAATACTAGCTTGAGCAAATAAATCACTTGCTTACTGTTGCATTGCCAAAAATGGAGAACTAGGATAAAAAGAAATACCTGCTGACTCTAGCTGTTCATACATATATTCAATCACTTACGTATCACTATTCTATATTCATTTTATCCATCATGCTTCTTGATGCATAAAACTCTTCCCTTCCTTAGGAAATTTATAGGGTTATTCTGGGGGAAGTTACTAATCAAGTGAGTAAAACTATACCTATAAAAATATAATGGCAGATCACCTACTCTTGGAGTAAATGAAAGAAAGTAGCATTTAAGATAAAATGTAATAAAAGACTAGAAGTTCACCAAGTGAAAGGGTGGAGATAAACGTGCCACTTCAGGGAACAGCATGTGCAAAGGTCTTGGGTTTAAAGAGATCATAGAAGTTAAAAAAGGCAAATTACACACCATCTTTCTTTCCATATAAAAATTTGACAAGTCTGAGTGTGGTGGCACTCACCTGTAATACCAGGTATTTGGGAGGGTGATGCAGGAGGATTGCAAATTCAAAGCTAATCTGGGCAATTTACCAAGACCCTGTCTCAAAATAAAGAAATTAAAAGGACTGAGGATGTAGATCAGTGATAGAATGCTTTATCAATTCCAAGACAGGGGACAAAAATAACCCTGGATGATTATTCTATGAAGATACGTAATGGACTCAGGTATGATAACGTCAGGAGAGATTTTCATTTTGAAATAGATATGTAGCTACAAATTAGGGTAAGCAGGGTATACTAGAAGGACACAAAAGAAGAATTTATCTCGTAAATCAAGCAAAGATGATGGTAGTTTGGATTAGTGAAGTCATGATGCAGATGGGAAGACATTTTAGTGCAAACATCAAGGCATAGAAAGGGACTCCATGTGTGGATAAGGAAGAGAAGAACTTAAGGCTCACAACTAGGATTTTTCACAGTTGATGGGAAGTGTTGACATTCACTGAAGGGAAGGTGGAGGAAAGAAGAACTGCCTTGCTCATTTATTTGTTTTAAATGGGAGTAATCATTAAGCTTTGAAAAGCATTGTCACAACAATCCTCCCATCCCAGGTTTCACACATCTTTACAATGTGACTTCGCTGCTTTTCCCATAAAGAAATGGCATCTATTTTCCCATTCACTGGATCTGTAACCTACTTCAAATAGAACGTGTTGGAATTGGCATCCTAATACTTTTGAGACCTGGTCCTGAGCAGCCTTACAGATTCCACTTTCTCTCCTTTGCAGCGTTCTAATTTACTGGAGGATAAAAGTCACATGTGGAAAAACAAATATATCTGAGAACCCAACAGTCTGCGAGCACTATCAGACCTGCACATAAGGTCGGTCTGGACTTTTCAGACTGTTGGCCCTCCAGAGGAACAATCCCCAGTGAACAAGAAGAGGAGCATCACAACCAGCCCCCGCATCTGGAAGCAATAAGAAATTGCTGCCTTGCCTTCTAACTTTGTGGTTTTATTATGCCCTAATGATGATGGAAGGATTGGGGTAAGATACACCTTGGTCATCTTTCAGTGGAACTGCCTCAGAAATATCCACGCTAAACAGGAAAAGATCCAAAAAACCTTGCAAAATTTACAGACATGCAGCCGCTCCCTGATAGGGGAGACTGAGGAAGTAAAATGCAGTCAGTTTGTTCATCAAAAAGTTTCAATGAATATGATTTTCACATTCAGAGGAAAGGTAAGAGTGAGGATCAGACATTGAGGGTTATCAACCTTTAGATGTTAAGTAAAGTCAGAGATACAGATAAGCTCACCTGCAAATAGTATTGTGGTTTTTTTTAAAGAGAGAGGGACAGTGAGAGAGACAGAGAAAGAAAGAGAGAAACAACTTTATTTAGTTTTTCACATGGCCTCTGTTGCTCCAACATTTAGTTGTGTACGTGGTGCTGGGGTTTAAACCCGGGTGCTCATGCTTGCTAGGCAAGCGCCAAAACAGCTGAGCCACAGCTCCAGCCTAGTATTGAGTTTTTAAAAGCCTCTAAGACTGCAGGGATTGGAAACCTGAAACTGCTAATTGATAATATGTGCACTTGGACATTATTTAAGTTTTGCCTGACCTTGATTTATTAGGTTTACTGTGTCAAATTTTGGGGTTAAATGTTTAGGAGCTTAGAGCAATACACAAGTCCATTTTTACTAAATTTTCCAAGGAACAGAACAGAACATGAAAAGAACTAAATCCAAGATCAAATCTTGACAGACAACACCGTTTTCTGCATTGAAGAGATTACGCAAACACAATTGAAAGAATATGGGGAAGTCCTGAACCATCACAGAAACCAAGACCAGAGTGTTAAGAAGGAAAAGGGAAGGGATCATTGGTTCCAGAGGGCAATTCCCACTGAATTAAGCCTTGTAGACAAGAAAATGCTTTTCCTTTCTTTCTTTCTAAGAGAGTGAAGGGGGGGTGGAGAGAGAGAGAGAGAGAGCACAAAAGTAAAGAAAATCAACTTTATTTTTTCACCTTGCCTTTGTTTCTCTGGCACTCAGTTATATATATGGTGCTGGGGTTTGAACCTGGGTCCTCACACATGCCAGGCAAAAGCTCCAACCACTGAGTCACTGCTGTAGTCCTAGAAAAACCTTTTTCAATGGAAGGTTAAGAACAGAAACCACACTGAAGTGTGTTGAGGAGAAAACAGGCTAAGGATAGGAGGATAGTGAATATAATAATTATTTTAGGAGTGTTTCCCATGAGCAAGAGGAGAGTTATAGATTAAGGAGGATATGTGATCCTAGGGAGTTTTATTTCTTTCCTTCTCCTCTTCCTCCTCTTTCTTCTTAATGTAAGGAACTTTTATTTTTTATTTCTATATAACAAGTGCAGCCATTTAACACAATATCCATTTAATTTCTCAGTTCTGTAGGTCAGAAGGGTGGGTGGTCTTGGATGAGTCTCTGCTCAGGGTCTTGTAAATCTAAAATCAAGGGGTCAGCCAGTCCAGGAACTTTGGGGAAAGAATCCATTAACAGAGGTCATTCAAGCTGTGGCTAGATTGATTTCCCTGTAGTTGCAGAATTGTGGTTCTTAGGCACACATCTCAGTAATTTTATTGGGGTTTCATCAGTATCATCAGAAACTTCATAAGTTCTCTTTTTTTATTCATTCAACATAGTCATACATATTGGAGGATATCGTTACCACATAATCATGATTACAGGTATAATGACCGAGCAAGCCAAGGCTGATGTCAATTCATGATCTCCTCCCTTTGGATTCCCCCCAATCCCATGTTTCCCCTATTTTACCCCAGTGTTAGTTGGACTTCTCATGTAAGTCAAAGGTTCCACACTAGGTTGATAACACCCCTATTCCCTCCCTCTAGCTGCCTTAATATCCCTCTTATTCCCACCCCCTCCCTGCACCCTTCTCTTCATCCCCCAGTGTCATAGGCAAGGTTCCCCCTGTTCATGTAAAAATGCACCCATGTGGAGGTTTTTATTAGCTTAGTGAGCTTTCAGTCTGTTTCCAATTGTATTCTAGCCTCCACATATGCGAGAAAACATTTGGCCCTTGAATCCCTGAGTTTGGGAAATTTCGCTCAGCATAATTTTTTTCATCTCCATCCATTTGGCTGCAAATGCCATGATAGTGTTCTCTCTAATGGCCGAGTAGAATTCCATTTTATATATGTAACACAGTTTTTGAATCCACTTGTCCAATGAGGGACATCTGGGTTGGTTCCATAGTTTAGCTGTAGTAAATTGAGCAGCTATAAACATTGATGAAGTTGTATTTCTGTAATATGCTGATTCTAGCTCTTTTGGGAAAATACCCAGTAGTGGGATAGCTGGGTCAAAAGGCAGTTCCAACCCTAATTTTTTGAGGAGCCTCCACACTGCTTTCCAGAGTGGTTATACAAGCTTGCAGTCCTACCAACAGTGTGAAAGTGTTCCTCTCTTCCCATAACCCTCCAGCATCTGTCATCATTCGTATTCTTCATTTTTGCCACTGTGACAGGAGTGAGGTGGAATCTCGGTGAAGTTTTGATTTGCATTTCTCTGATTGCTAGTGATGTAGAACATTTTCTCATATGTTTATGGGCTTTTTGGACCTCCTCCATGGAGAAATTTCTATTTATAACCCTAGCCCATTTATTGATTGGATTATTTGTGGTTTTGGTGTTCAGTTTTTTTTTTTTTTTAGTTCTTTGTGTATTCTGGATATTAGCCCTTTATCTGAACTGTAGCAGGCAAATATTTTCTCCCATTCTGTAAGTTCTCTCTTGACACTCTTGACTAATTCTTTAGCTGTACAGAAGTTTTCTTTTCCCCCATCTGACTTTTTTAAATTAAGAAATTTAGATGTTGTACAATCAAAAATGTATCCAAAGTAACAATATGATATGTGCATATTTATAAATCAGAATTACCCCCTAGATCCATCCCCGTACTCCCTTCCCCTTCCCTGACCAGCCCCTTTCCCTCTCCTTCGTGACATGTATCTATGAATATCCTAAATTATGTGTTACTATGCCTTTTCTAGGTCTAATACATGAGATTGACTATCTTTCACACAGGCCTGGGTTTAGCTCTGGCCTCCAAGATAAATGAATATCGCGTTCCCTCTGCCCGCAGAGAAGACGCGACACGCGGTTGGGTTGGGAGAGCTTTATTTTTGGTCGACCTTCTTCTTCTTCCTCTCTCTTCCCTTCTCCAGGGAAGTTACAGTCACAAGACAAAAAAAACCTTTTCTCAACCAATCACATTGCTATATTGAGGCATGCGCATTCAGGAATCACGCGCTAGGCATGCAAGCCCCTGACCAATGAGAATCACTTCCTCATTTACGCCAGACCGCACTGGCTCAGTGCCAGCCACCATCTGAAGCAGCCTATCTCCAGGGCTGGGGTCCCAGACACCCCAACAGCTCCCTCTTCTTAGTTTTATGAAATGGCAATAGACCGTGCCTGTCTTAGGCCGTGGGGTCAGCTCGTATCCTTACCCGTCATCAAAGACTGCAGAGCGTGCTGCAAATTCTGTCTTAGGTTGGTATACGGCCACCTCCTTCGTTGCCCGTCTTTAACTACTGGTCTAACATACTGAGCCACACTTGAGGAGAGCTGCCAGCATCAATGGCTAGCAAAGCTTGGCGTAGAATTGCTGTCTGTTTACACTGGTTACCACGTAGCTTGCACATCCACCACACACCGATACCAGATATGAGACACAGGGAACCACCAAAAGCCAGGAAGCCAAACCAATTTCTTCCCCAAGCAACAACAGATTGGAAATCCTACTACCAGTGATCATAGAAACAGAGGATATATCCATACAAGCAATAATTAAACAAAAGTTATGAGACAAGTTTTGCATCAAGTTAGTTTAACAGCATTATGTCCGCTTGCAACTGTTCATTAATTTGCTGTTGAGTATTTAGGGCAGTAGCAGTTTGTTCAGCCAATTTA
>PVKS010034799.1:0-20590 GCA_004027875.1 Aplodontia rufa
ATGCTGATATGCTGGAATCTCATCAAATGCAAGGGTGTATAAAATTAGGCTGGAAAATTTTTCCATATATTTATCAGTGCATTATAATTATATATAATGGTGGGATTCATAGTTACATATTTATACATGTATACAATGTAACAATCACATTTGGCTAATATTCCCTAGTAAGACTAAATAAATTTTTAGAAGCCATTTAGCCATTTCATAAAAAAAGAAAGAAAAAGAAAAAAAGAAAAGAAAAGAAAACCTGCAAATAATTAAACATGCTGTCAGTGAGTGCTTCCTTTTTTTAATTCTCTCAATTATGTTGTGAGGACTGAACCATTAGCATGAAAATGTCAATATGAGAACACATGTCTCTCAGCCCTACAGGATTTTCTGTTTGTAATAAATTCTGCAAGAAGATTTGAAGATTAATGGTTTGTTCTTTATTCCCCAAAGGTAAACTCAGTCTGATAGTAAATTTCACAAACATCAGTCAGCAAATAGTCATTACTGTTGACTAAGGTCTTTTTTTCACCTTGGGGGAAATCATTCTGAAAAGAAAGTGTTCTATGTCATTGCTTGGCTTCATACTTTTAAATGATAAGCAGGTTCTAATAATTTTTGGTGAGATTGGTTTGAGATTGACTTAACCCATTTTATGAACATTATTTAGATTAATTCATAAATAATATACTTTTAGGAAAAAAAATAAGAAAGACATATAAAAATGACCAGATGAGATTGGAATTCACCAGTAGCATCTGACTGATACCCTATAGTTTTTCTTCAAGGCATATTTTAGCACATAAAATATGTCATTTTCTATTTTGAATAAAATATATTTATAACAGAAATCTAATCTCTGTGTAAACAACATCTGAATTGAGCCTGAGAAAACTACTCAAAAATCCATAGAAATTATAACAGATAAATAAAATTTCTGCATTTACTCAATGGAAAACTGTTTAGTGTTGAGAAAGAACAATCTAGAAGTAAATGTAAAAAGGGAGTTGATTCTTACTCATGTAATGTTGATTTAAATGAAGCCAAATATAAGAGTACATACTAGATAGCATTTCATTTATATTAATTAAAAATAAACACAAAGAACAAGCACAATTAATCTATACTCTAGTCAGTATGAAAAGTGGTTATCTGTAGGAGAGTAGTGAAGTGGAGAGAAAAAAAAGGGGCTTCTGGGGTGCTGGTAATATTGTTTACACAAGTTGCTCATTTTTAGATTTTGAAGTTACTGTGTGTAATTTATGTATATGTACAGAGTCATCCTTCACTATCCTCAGGGTATAAGTTCCAGGATAACAAAATCCATGGATTCTCAAATACCTTATAGAAAATGTATGTATTTGCATATAACCTACACACATTCTATATACTTCAAGTCACTTGTAGATTACTTATAACACCTAATGCAATGCAAATGCTAAGAAAATCGATGTTGTATTGTTTAGGGATGATGATAATAAAATATCTGTACATGTGCAATGCAGATGCAATTTCCGTGCAAAACGTTTTGGATTCTCGGTTAATAGTTGAATTTGCAGAAACCGAACCTGCAATTGAGGAAAACTGATTCATTTTACCAATAAAAATTTAAAAAATAATAAAAATTACCGAAGCAATTGTTTTGTAGCCTTCATTAAACTTCCATCACAGAAGGATGGAGGCTTTGACTTCTGATCTCGCCTTCAAGAACAGCTATATAATGTGTCTCTAGTTTCTTACACCTAATTTTTTTTGCTTATTAAATCATCATTTCCACTAGTACCAATTAAAATAGAAAATGTATCCCTTTGTTAAGAAGGGATACAGAAATAAGTTTTGTTTTATTTTGTGAAGAACATTTAACATGAGATTTACTCTCTTAGCCACCTTTTTAGTTTTCAATATGTTTTGTTGAATATAGGCACCATGCTAGCACATAGCAAGCATTTATTCATACTGCTCCACTGAAATTTTGTATCAATAGATTAGCAACTCCTCATTTTCCCTCATCCCAATTCCTCGTAAATAACATTCCACTACCTAATTCTATTAATTCAACTATTTCAGATATTTCATATAGGAGGAATCAGGCAGTATTTACCTTTCTATGACTCTTATGTTCACTGTTATTGTCACATTGCAGAATGTACCCCCTTTTATTTTTAGCACTAGGGATTGAAATGAGGGGCACTCGACCACAGAGCTGCATCTCCAGCCCTTTTCACTTTTTTTTTTTTGAAAAAGGAAATGGCTTCTCTAATTTGCTGAGGCTGTCTTGAAATTCACTATCCTCCTGACTCAGCCTCCCAAGTTGTCAAACATACTAGCCAAAATGCCCTTTTTATGGCTGAATAGTAGCCCGTTCTTCATATTCACCATGTTTTTCTATCTGTTCAACTGTCAATAGACATTAAGGTGTGTCCACATCTTGTCTCAAACAGTCCTGTGATGAAAATAGGAATAATAATAATATGTCCATGAAATCTTGATTTCAATTATTTTGGAAAAATATTTAGTAGTGGGATTACTGGGTTATATGGTAGTTCTTTTTTCGATTTTTTGAGGAGCCCCCATATTATCAAACAGAGACCACCCCCTTTTTCCTTCCCACCAACAATGTACAAGCATTCTCATCTCTTCACATCCCATCCACATCCTGCCCCCAACCCCTTGCCCATCAACTCTTTCACCCTCTCTCTCACTTTTAAATAATAATGCAAGGTGTTATATCAGTGAGGATTTGGTTTGCATTTCTTTGATGATTAGTGACACTGAACATTTTTTAGATGATTTGGCCATATCTATTCTTTGGGAAAATGCCTAAGATCAGGTTAGGTTTTGTTTTACTATCAAGTTTCAGGAGTTCCTGTATATTTTGGAGATGAACCCTTTGTCAACCATTTCATAGGTTGCCTTTTTACTCCATTCTTTCCTATGCTGTGCAAAAGTATTTTAGGTTGATGTAATCCCACTTATTTTGTTTTTGGTGCCTGGACTTTAGGTATCACATTAAAATAAATTTAATTAACACATTATTGAAGAACTTATAAGGAGATATATTTTCTTATATTCTAAAGGTAGACACAATCCTCCAATTTGATGATAACTTTTCTTATAAATCTCTTAATTCTGAATTGGAGCCTTGGATAAAATTGAAATCTCTACCTTGCAAAGGTTGAGGTTATAGAATTTTATTCCTGGTCATATTTAAACAGTGTTCTAAGTTGTTGGAGGACCTGGGATAAGTGAAGTGAAATCTCTTGTTTCCCCTTGACTTCAATTGGCTCAGACTGTATGTATTTTTGAATCATATTGCATGTTGATATCAATGAATGTTTCTTTCCAGCAAGGAAGATTCAGTGTGTTAAGTATATATGCATACAGGTTAACTTTGGGGACTTCTTTCAGTGAGATTAATTATGATATAAAATGTTGAGCATAAGGCAGTTGTCAGTTGCAAGGGTAATGGTGCATTTATCCCATTTCAGATTAAGCTTTATGGTTTGTGTTATGTGTTTCCCTGAAGACAGCCTGTGGCTGGGTTGTTGCTGTTAATGCTGGCAAATTCATTTCATGATGTGGGTTGTCACCTACAGTGAATGAGTGACATATTCTTGGGAGAATCCTTTAAAGTTGGACATGTGCCTTTGATGATAAAAAATGTTTGGGCAAATTTACCTTGTGCTACAAAAGTTCCTGCCTGCTTATCCAGGGGAATAGCAATGGCGTTCTGAGTTAGAGCTCTTGCTAAACTTTCAGTGACATGACACAAAGTCCTCCCAAGGACTTCTTCCAATGGAGACTTTCTCTGGGACCCTTAGCAGTGAAGCATGTTTTTATTCAGATTTGGAAGCCTTATAGGAAAAATGCTGGTAAATTATCCACTCAAAATTTAGAGACAGAACATATTCTTCTTTCCAAATAATCTTGGAATTTTTTGTTATATATTACCTCTCAACAATCTGGACATCTTTCTTAAATACAAAACACAGTAGTTCACCCATGACAAATCAGATTAAATATTATAAAATTTATAAGGAATGTAGCCACAATAACAATAATAGTAAAAGCAAAAAAAAGTTCTTTCCATAATAATTGCAATATATTATCAAAAAGTAAGTGGACTAGCTATTATGAATACGAACACGATATTATGACATTATATCAAACTTGATTCAATTTGTTGAGAAGGAAGGTCACTAGGTAGCAGTGTATCCTGTTTCTCATTAAGTGGTGCTTAATTGATCCAAGGATTTACTAAAAGTTGCCCTATGTGTATTGTTTCCTCAATTAGCTAATCAAAGAGCAAATTTTATTCTGAATATCACAGAGCAGAAGAAAATCAAAATTGTGTTATGTTTGGCAAAAAGAGGGAGAATAATCTTCAAAGTTATTTTGAAATTAAATTTTGGATGTAAAGGAGAAAGCAGACATCACACAGTCACTCACCTTTGCAGCTGGGCTTCAGTACTCAAAGGACAGGAAGTGGTGTACAGAGTTGCGAGAAATCAAAGCTTCAAACTGCCTCAGCTTCCAGGAAGATTCATCTTCCCGCAGAAGATCACATACACAGAAACTTTGTTTTATAGTAGGAGAAAAAACAGAGATAGATTCTGTATTTCATGGAGGATTATGCTTGAATTTTGTAAAGTAAAATTTGAGATATAGACAAATGCACTGATTGTTGTAGAATCTTTATTCTGTGCCTAGGTTTAGATTTTCATGCACACTGTGCCATCGGGTTTACCTAAGAAGATTTGCCTTAGAAGCGCAGAGCAACCTGCCAGTCTTCTCAGCACTTTTAGATCTTGAAATGGGAAACTTAGAAAATCCGAGGTGGAGAGGTGGAAGGTGGCTCAGTGGCAGAATACTTGCCTGGCATGCACAAGGATCCAGCACCACATACTCAACTAAGTGGTGGAAGAACAAACCAGATGAAAAAATAAAATTAACTCTCTCTTAAAAAAAAACATAAAAACAAGAAAATCATACTGGTTATTCTATCTACATCATTGACAATGGGGGGCTGACTCCCATCCCCACTTCTTTATCTTCACCAGCTGAGGCTTTGAGAGGGTGCTAAGTAGAGTGGGAATAGACATACAGGCTTGTGCATGCCTGCCCCACTCTTGGACTTCAGGGTAGAGATGCATTCCCTGGATGCTCTTCTTTGGGAAGATTGATTCTTGTGCCAGTGTTGCCCCATCTCAACTTTTAAATTCCCCGCTTCTTCATGCCTGATGCACTCTTCTCATTGAATAAACCCAAGGTACCATTTTCTATAAATGTTTCTAATAAGAATGTCTGTTTGATCATTTTATTAAGGGAATGTTTTGTTCGTTACCCCTTACACAGGCTTTGTGCTAAATGAGGGGAGTGTCATGGGGCTTTTGTTGTCTAGATAAATAAGAGAGAAGGATGACTTTAAATATGTTCAGTTGGCATAAACCTTATATTCCTCCCTCCCCATCCTCAGTTGGCAGGAGTTTTAATGGCCTGGACACTCTAGTTACACTACACAGCAACCTTCCTTAAATGTACAGAAGAAAATAAGTGTGCGTTTCCATGCTGTTTCCATATCTGTAAATATATTTGAAGTAAATTCTGAATTAATCAGTGGAACTAAGTTATTTTATGAACACTTGACTATCAGTGGTATCAGGATTCTCATGCAGACTTTGGGAGAACAAGTATTAGTCTTAAAATAAGACTCAGTTGCCTTTGTGTTCCTTCTTTTCCCTTTTGTCCCCATGAATCACTCTGCTTTTTGGCAAAGTGTTCTCTCCTCTTCCACCCGCCTGTGTGTGTGTGAACCTAGGTAGCCTTCCTGACTAGCAGCAACTGAAAGTGACTCAATGTCCTCATGGTCATGGTGGCCTACTTCCCCAGGCTTCCTACCTGGCATTGAAGGGTCACAAATCAGGTGTAAATCAATGTATTTTCTGATCCTGGTGGAGGCACTGACCCGGATGTCAGAAGCAGACTTACTACGTAAGATGTATACTTGTGGTAGAAGATGTATTTGTAGATATTCCTGATTGGCTTCCTTTTAAAGTGTGCTTGCATTTTCCCTTATCTTATATCTCTCTATATTTTGTATCTTACTTAAAAACAAGACAAGGGGGCTGGAGTGGTGGCTCAGCAGTAGAGCAGTTGTCTGACATGCATGAGGACTCAGGTATGAGACCCAGTACCACATACTCAGATAAGTGTTGGGGGGGAAAAAACAGATGAAAAAAATAAATAAAATTGATTCATTCTCTCTCTGTCTTAAAAAATTAAAATAAAAATTTTTAAATTAAAAACAACACACACACAAAGTGTAGCCATAGCTTTTCACTTTTGCTTCACTCTGCAGTGTTTCTTTGCTTATTTTCTGCTCCTGATGAGCAACCTGAGGCTGTGCATTAGGGTTTTCACAACACCCACCTTCCTATTCTGTTGATGAGCAACCATCAGATTTCTCACAAAGGTCCTCTTAGTCTTTTTGGAGACTGTAATAACTTCTGACATGTACATATTTCATTGAAGTTGGAAGACATTTAAATATTCACAATTTTACTGCTCCAACATTTTGTGAGATAGAAAGCTCACTCAATAGTATCTTGTTTTATTGAGGAAGACAATCATTCAACCATTATTTACTAAAGGTATACTAATAAATCAAAGTTGAGAAAGGCATGCTTGCTTATTTTTAAGATGTTTACATCATATGAGGTCAGGAAGCATGTAGTGAAAAAAATAACAGGATGGTATTGTTGATGAATCTCCTTACCACCACAACAATTTATATGCATAATACAAATATTGGAATTTTCCCATAGTACTCTTGCAATATTTTACAGTCAGCTGTTTCAAAAGAGAGTCAGAGAAGGTCTAATGAGGCACTTCTTGAGCAAAAACTTGAAGGAAGAGAAAGAATATACTAACTGAAATGTGGGGAAGAAGGAGGAATAAAAATTCTGGAAAAGAATGCTTGTGCAAAGGCAGATTGACATTTCAGCGGCTTGCAGCACAATGCCCATCATGGAACTTCGTGATGTGGGTCTATGACTTGCCCAGGGTCATGCTCAGTGATGGAACTTGGTGTCAAGAGACGTGCTGACTCCATGGCTTCTTTCTCGGTGGTTCTAAGTGTCTGGGCTCTACCTTTAACATGGAGCTTCCTGAATGGAGTGCTTCCGAACAACTGGAGGCTGAAAGTAAAAACTCTTTGATATTGTAGATTTTAAGTCACAACTTTTTTGGGTGAACCTCTTTTTACAATGTCAAGATGAAACAGCTTTGATCAAATAAATAATATTGTAAGAGTAACAAAAATAAGTGAATTGGGGATGCACCATTTTAGCATAGGCTATGAATTCAAGTTTAATGTCTTCTATAAGAACAAAAAACTATGGTCTAGTTTAGCAATTAATCTCCTTACCCTTATCAAAATTCTAAAAGAAGAGAAACCCACCCTATCACTTGGAAGCTGACTTGCAATTAAAGTAGTGAAGGACAGGCAGTTTACAAATAAGTACATCTAAAACAGTATCACTGTAGATCTAGAACTGGACTATTGCAAGGCATTATGTGAATTAATCATGTTTTAAAAGGAGTTAAGTAATTTGTTCTTTTTCCTTTGCAAACAGGACAAATTTCCTGTTGTTCATGGTCCAGTTCCCACTGTTTTGATAATTCTCATGTACTTTCTTAAGAACAGCATCTGCTAGACTTCTGACTCGAACTGTACAGTTGTTTGAAAGTGAATGTCCAAAATTGTTTTTGCTTTGTTTTTGTTTTTAAAGAGATCCAGCGAGGGTCTGCACGTTTTTGAAGGTTTTATGTTTACCTAAAGTGCATTGGAAATGTGGGGTGCTACAAGAGGAAGACTCCCAGGTCACCCATGTTGCATACGCTGTTGATGGCTGGCTTTCTTTCTCTCTTGTAGTGATCACAGGGAAGCTTCTCAATGGCTTACTGATGACTGCAATTGAGCCACAGCTTGCTCATCTTATGCTGAACCCAGCAAGAGACAGCAGTTTGGCTTCATGACACTTTACATCCACAAATTCAGATCCAGTATTTTCCTCCTGGCCTCACACTTTCCAAGTGTCTGTGGAGATCAAACAGATATCTGTTGGCAGAACCTGGAGGCTGCCATAAGGATCAATGCTCTAATAAACTATTTTTCCCAGGTAAGGGACCTGAGATTACTATATTCAAAAGTCTGAAAACTAAAGTTCTTGATTGAATGTATGGATCTACATTGTATCATATGCTGAGTTAGCTTTGACTATAATAGTCGAAGATTCATAGCTTCCTGACTAAGGACGTGTTCTGACCTGTGATTCAACAAGCTCTAGGGACGAACAGAAAACTTCCCTAGATACATCCTGTGTGGCTTCTCACTTAAACCTCACAGCAGTCCCATTGAAGTACAAGTCAGGGGTGGCTTACGTGTTCTCCTTCTAAATCAACTCTGAACAAGTGACTGTCAGCCAACAGAAATGAAGTGGACATAGGGTATTAAATGTGAAGAATTTTTTCCTAGCAGCTTCCTGCAAACAAATATCTGGTATGATATATTTTAACCTATTAAAAACAAATCTCAAAACCATATTAAAAAGAGATGAAAACCAACATTAACAATAATCATAAACACACTTAAAGTATGCCCATATTCATATCCAGCTCCTTAAGATATCATCTAATTTAATTCACACATTTCCTTTTAAAAATAGACTTTAATTTTGGAGAAATTTTAGATTCACAGTAAATTTGAGAGAAGGAAAATAGATTTCCCCTGCCTTTTGCCCTCATGTATGCATAGATACCCCTGTTGTCATTATCCCCCTCCACAGTGGTACATTTGTTACAACTGATGAACCTGCAGGGACACATCATTACCACTCGCAGACCATAGCTGCTTTTGGGATTCACTATTGGTAATGTGAATTCTGTGGGTTCAGACAAATGTATAAAGCATTCACTTTTACAATGCAGAGCAGAATTTCCCTGTCCTACACTTTCTGTGTGCTCTTCCTGTTCAGCTCTCCCTTACCCCAGATGTTGTCAATCACTTATCTTCCTATTGCCTCCATGGGTTTGCTTTTTCTAAGATGGCTTGTAGTTGAAATCATATAGTATGCAACTTTCCTATTGATTTCTTTCACTTAGTAATATTCATGGAAGTTTCTTCCATCTGTTTTCATGTCTTGATTATTCATTTCTTTTTATTGATGAATAATATTCCATTGTCTGAATATATCATAGCTTAGTTATCTAGTCATATGTCTAAGGATATCTTAGTTGCTTCCAAGTTTGAGAAATTATGGATAAAGCTGCTTTAAACATGTGTAGGTTTTTGTTTGAACATAAATTTTCAGCTCCTTTGGGAAAATATTAAGTGTGATTGCTATGTCATATGGCCAAAGTATGTTTAATATATAAGGAATACTCAAGTACATTCCAAAGTGACTATACTATTACATTGCTTTCCCAGAAGGCAAAGAATGAAAGTTCCTGTTTTTTTCTGTCCTCTCCAGCATTTGGTTATGTCATTGTTCTATATTTTGGCCATTCTAGCAGGTATATTAGCACATTTTTTTTCATGTGCCTATTTGCCATCTGTCAGTCTTCTCTGGTGTGGAATCTATTAAAGTTTTAGATGATTTTAAAAAATTGATTTGTTAATTTTTTTATTGAAGAGTTTAAGAGTTCTTTGTGTATATTAAATATGTCATTTTCAAATGTATCTTTTGCTTTTTCTCTCAGTCTGTGGTTTTTCTTTTCATTTTCTTAGCAGTGTTATTTGCAGAAGAGAAATTTTTAATTTTAATGAAGTCTAGCTTATCAATTCTTTTTTCATAGATCATGGACTTAGTGTCATTTTTAAAAGGTTGGTTCCAAACCCTAATGACAACATTTTGAAATTGGTTTTGCAGTGCACATTTTGTAGAGGAGAAAACTAAAATTTAGAAATCAATTATAACCTAAGAAATATTTGCTCAATGAACTAAAGTCAGGACTTGAAACCAGATCCAAAGAATTTATCTAGAACAGCAAGTCAAATCTGCTTCCATAGGATGTTATAGTTTTGATTAAATTTGACTACATGATCTAAAATTTTTATGGTTTAAATCAATCAAGCTTTTTTAGAAAAATAGCTTCTCATTGTATTCAAGGCAGAGTGCTAAGCATTTGGGACACAGAAACATAAATAAGTGTAATGTATCAAAGGAAATTTATTTGGGGTTTAAAAATGTTCCATGTTGGAAATTAGATGTTCAGTAATGTCAATTCTACCTGCTTAACCAGATTGGACTGTTCTTCCTCAGTGGTTTCACAACTTCACTGTGCATCTGAATACCCTTAAATAGACTGAAAAGCTACATTCCATGTGCCCACTCTCAGTCAGCTTCTGGGATGTTGCTTTGTAATTTGTATATCTAAATAATTCCTAATTTTTCTAATGCTGCTGGTTCAGAGAGCATTTTGAGAACTGATGCTTTAACTTTTAGCTGATTAAATTAATTCCTGTGTATTGTGCAATGCCTGGGAGCTTTTATACTTTCTGAGGGCAATAAGAGAATAAAAATTTTACTGGTGTGAATGTGGAAAGGTGTGATTACAACTTAGAGAGTGTGGCAAAACAGGATAAGAACTAAAACTATGCTGAGGTTGAAGTGATGTAAAGCAATGTGAGAATGCTTGGAAAAGGACCATGTGAACCAGAAATGGGGACAAATGTCCATCAATGTCAAAAATCACTCCATTGGTGGTTTAATCCAGAATCAGATACAATTTGAGTTGAAGAAAAGAATTGAGATTAGCACCTACTATTTCTCCATTATGATTGTTTTATTTGGTGAGTCCCATGACTGGAGAGCTGCATGAGATCCTAAATGTCCAAAGCCTCTACTTGATGTGGTTCAGATTTCTGAAATGATCAGGCTAACCCAACCCTCCTCTAGTGATGACCTTAATGGTACAGACTTTAAAGTGATCACTTAGTGGGATGTGTAATCCCCTCCATTGTTTTCTATAAACCAGGGATGTATATCTCAGAATTTAGTTTTATGTTATCTCATGTGGTCTGCATTCATTTATATTGATGGGTTAGATTCCAATATCCTGGATCTCAACAGAAGATAGCAATCTTAAATGAAAGATCATTTTAAATTCAAATAAAAATAAGTTAAAAGTAGGATATGTTGATATAGTCATCAGGAGAAATGAAGACTGACAGTTTAATTTCTCTAAGCAAAGGGATGTCAGCTCCATTGACTGGTGGGGTTACCTAGGTGGAATATAATAGACTATAGTGGAGAAATTTAATATTAAAAGTATTCTTGTAAGAGTTTACATTCTGAAATCAGGAGACATTCTTCTGGCCAAGAATTGCAAGCTCTATTTTGCTTCTCACCCTGGTCTTAGCCTTTAGCACAGGCTGACATGAGTTACAAAGTGGCCCTTGTGTCTCTCACCTCTCATACAGTTCTTAAGAAAGTTACCTCAAAAAAAAAATGACAAGAATATACATAGCACTCACATCTTTTCCATTTGAAAGTATCTCATTTTATAATCTATCAAATACTTTGGTGGGTGCAGGAGACCTGATATTATTGAAACAAATAAAAGATACAGACTGTGTCTTAGTTTTTCTTTGAGACAAAGATTGGAATCTTGTAATTCTTTTCCTAGGTCCACTCAACACTCAGACTAGCATCTATTCTGCAGAGAACACCGAAATTCACATACTGGGAGAAGGAGAAGCCATGTTTCTTTGGGGGTTGAGGGGGAGGGGCTTTAATTTAAGTCTGCGTTTAATTGACAATTATATATTGTGAATGAATAATTCCAGAGAAGTTGAAAGCAGAATCACTTATAAAATTAAAACTATTTCTTATTTGTTTTATAGTGAAACATGTAGATTAAAATGCATGCTAATGTCCTTCAACTCAGGTATGCTGCAAACTGGAATGACAATACATACGTACAAGTCATTGATTTTCTTTTTTAAATCAGAAATTGGAGAAGTTAATTTACCTATGTTAATGTTGATATTCATGTCATGCAATTTATTGCAACAAAAATAATGAAAAGGAGGAGAGATTAAATATTTCTTCTAAAAAGAAAAAACAATTGTTTACACCATCTTCTTTGGAATTGGCATCTTTTAAGAAATTTTCATTACTTTATAGCCATACTGCTTACTTATGAAATGGTTTAAGATAAAGGATAAAATATCATGCCAACTATTATGGTTTAGGTGTCAACTTCCCTGAGCTAAGGGATGTCCACATAGTTGGTAAAATATTATTTCTGAGTATTTATACAAGGGCACTCCTGGAAGATATTAGCATTTAAGTCAGTACAGTAAACAAAGTTCTGCCTTTGCCATTATGGGTGGGATGAAAAGATATTAATTCCCTGCTTGACCTGGGTCACTCATCTTTTCCTTTCCTACCTAACAAAAAGATGACAATATTCTGAAAAGTTAAGGCAATGACTTTTTTAACCAGGCAATAAAGTTCCCAAGAAAATCTTTTCTTGTTTTATGGGGCATTGAGAAGTGTTGGTCACTTTTGACTCTTAATCCCCATCACCTATTATGCTATTTAGCATGTTGTAGTTTTCCACCAATTGTTTTTCAATTAGGAAACGAATGCATTGACTAATTATTTAACAGTTTGTTAGTCTTCCAGCATTGTGTAACAAATTACCAAACTTAATGGTCTAAACACCCATTTATTACCTTGCAATTTCCATGAATCAGGAGTGCAAAACTAGGTTAACAGAGTATTCAACTCAGGGTATCAACTAGGTGAAGTCAAGGATTGTAAGGAGTTCAATTTTCCTCTGAGGCTCAGGATACTTTTCAAAGCTCAAAAATTATTGCCAAAATTCATTTCCTTACAGCTGTGTTACCGAGGTTCAATTTCTTATTCATTGTTAGCAAGAAACAGCTCTAAGCTTCTAGAGTTTAGATTCAATCCCTTGCCCCGTGGCTCCTGTAGGAAGTCACATGAGGCGATTTGCTTTCTCCAGTCAACAGCAGTGCATCTCTCTGCCGCCTTAATTTTTATCCAGTCTGCTACAAGAAAGTCTTATAAATGTCACATAGTCATAGGAGGGACTATTCCATCAACATTCACCAAATATAATCTAATCAAGAGACTATCATATCTACAGTTTCTCCCCAGTGAAGGGAAGAGGACTACAAGATGGGGTGAGACACATGGGACCATCTACTAATCATGGTTACCACCAAGATGTATCCTTCACATGTCAAGGTGAGGTATATACACATTGATTTATTTATGAATTTTATGTGTATATAATAAAATTCAGTGAAATTGTGCCATGCTTTCATGTTAGAATCACCTCGGCAGTGTCCCCAACCTACCTAAGACCCACTAAAGTAGACTTTTTAGATAATGGACCTCTCATTTGTATTTATAGAGTACAAAGTGATATAAATATATAAACAGGTTTAGGATCGCTACAATAGATGGTTTTTAAGATTTAGTTCATGTCTAAGATTTTGGGTACCAGAAATTAGTTTTCAGAGAGAATAAATAAAGGCACCACTGTGTCATGACAAAAGATTGGATCTTGGTATTTATTTTATTTTAATAACTGAAAATAACTATATAGGAAAGGATAGCTTTCCCTGTTTGTTCACCCATCTGGTTTGGAAAGGAAAATAATGAAAGACAGAGATGGAAAGTTCAACCATGACAAATTGTGTCTGAACTAAAATGCTAAATCTCTATATTGGGGACAGGTTTGTATACATTTTATTGGCAAAAATAATGGCCCAACATGAGAAATGGAATGAATTTCTAGAAGGAGGTGTAAATTGAGGGACTTGTCCAAATGTTATATTTCCCACACATGCACACACGCACACACATACATACACAAAATCTTTCTGACTGTGTCCATTATCATGAGAAGTGAATTTTGGGTTGCCATTCATTTCAATGCCTAAACAAGCTACATATAAATTAAACAATGGGGATGTTTACACTACACACTCAGAATCTTCCTTCAAAAATAAGAAATGCGTTTATATATAGTAGAGAGTAGTATTATAATCTTCCCTTGATATTAAATTAGTACAGAATTTAAGAACGATGTCACAAAATATTTAGGTGTCAGAAGATAACACCCATTGTTTTATTATTGTCAGTGCCTTATTTTTGGCAATGCAACAACTTTGTTTTCTTCAGCAGCCACAAGTTTAAGGTTTCTGGTATTAAAGGGATATTAAGATATAGAAAAGATACCACCTTTGTCCTGTTTTTATGAAGCTGATAACAATCTCTCATTTCATAAACTTCAGCACTGGTTATATGGTAAACACAGCCTCTGATTCATTAAATATGACAGAGACAGAAATACAAATAAGAGACTTCCAAATTATATTACTGATGGGGAAATGCTGACTTATCACCCTTCCCAAGAGAAAATAAATCAGGAAAGTTCAGAAAAATAAGTCAGATTTTACACATAAATCTGGATTCAGTCATTTCAATGAATGAATAACAGGTACATGTTTTACCGTTGTCCCAGTGGAGGATAAAAGACAAAAAGATTTGATTGTGTCTAAATGTAGGGGCTGGTTATGATATGGTAATAAGAGCTTAGATCCCAAAACCAGTCTGAATTTTTCTTCTGATTCTGCCTCTAAATAATCATGTGACTTTGAACATGTCACTCAAACTTTCTAAGCTATAGTGTATTCATCTGTGAAATGATAATATTAGATTTCTAAGTCCTTTCTAGCTTGTAAATTTCATGGAAATGATAAATGAGTATACCAGAAATTCTCAATATTTATAAAATAATTCATAAGAAATATTCATAAAATAATTCTCACTATTTTGTGAGAAATGAATGAACTCACACCCCAAAATTTGTAATCTTCATTGTGCTGTTGAATAAATGAAGGTTTAACTGAGCTAAAGAACACAGGCTGATTAAATGAGTGATAACTCTGCTCTGGGATTCAGCGCACTTTTTTTATGAATTAGGGAGGGACATGAAAAATGGTATCGGAAGATGCCAAGGAAACACTCTTGGCAGGAAATTTTGAGGGGTATCCTTTTATGTAATATAGCACAAACATGGAGTGTTAAATTCTCTATTTCGTTACTGTCAGTGTCTCTTCTTACTATTTCCTTACACTCTTTGCATCAAGTACTACTAGCTTATAAACATAGTCTTTTATCATTGGTGGGCATCTCTTGTCTTCCTATATATTACCAGGTGAAAAATAGTACATAAAATTCAAGAAGCTGAAACTTGACCTGTTCATGTTAGAGTAGGCAGCAAACTAAGTCTTCTTTTAGTGATAATGTACATCTAATGCCTGTTTAGGTAAAATCATAGAATAATTAAATATTCCCAAGTATAGAAACCAGTTGGGAAACATTCATTTGCTCTTCTTTCCAACACAATAGAGCAAAAATTAGTAGGGTTCCTTCCAGAGTGGAACACAGTCAGAGGCATTAGATGACTCTGAGTTGCTTAACTTCACAGTGATTACCCTCAGCGTGGATGATCCTCTGCCATCAATCTCTTTCCATCAGACTTGTTGATGAGTCTCCATTGTAAGAACAAAAGGGAAGCCATGTTTATCATACTTTTGAAAAAAGCAATGCCTATTTGGAACATTTACATATTGTCCTTTATAAGGGAAAAAAGTTTAATAAAAAATTTCTACTATTATGAAAAAAGGGGGAATTTAATAAATTAGGGAAACCATTACCTTAGGTATTTCCTATGGGTGTATTTTGTTTTCATGCCCATGTCTTCCTGCCATGTGGTCCTTCCTCACATTCCTTCTACTTCTAGTGATATTTTATCTTCTTTCTAATACCTACTTCCTAATTCTCATTGATTTTAAGTATTCTCTCTGTGTCATATGAATCTTTATGAATCACTTAACCTTTCTCCTGAACTTGTACAATTCTTTCCTATATTAAGCTTATTTTCATATTGTCTTTTCTTTCATGTTAAATGCTACATTTTTCAAGGACCAGATGGCTTTTACCTACCACAGAATTTGAAATGAGGGGTATGAACCAACATTATCTATATGACCATGGTGCCAGGAGACCCCAATTGACATCCTGATTATACAAGCTTTCTTAGACACTAAACAGCTTTAGACACAAATGATCAAAATATTTGCTGAATACTGATTACTAATTTTCTTATTTGCTTTTCTTTGAAGCTACTATGTAATGGAGAAATCTTTGCGATAACCAAAGAATACTTATAGAACAGCTGAGGAATTTCTATCCATGTTTTTATAATATTTTCTAATGGGAAAATAAAGGAAAACCTAGAGAACTTTTGAAACCCTTTACTCAGTTTATTACCAGGGCATGTGGGCTTATGTCTGATATATGAATAATAGAATGAATATGATATACTCTAAATCTTACAAAGTATGTTTGGTCATAATGGAAGTATTTTTATTTTGGTGCTTTAAAACAATTATTCAGCTAAATACCAACCCAAATGCTTAACCATCATATATGTTTCAAAACATAGAATATTTATAAGGCTATGTTTAATACAGATAGAGTATAATTTTATTCACTCTACATCTTGGTAAACTATGAAGACTCAGATTGATGTTTTTCCATAAATATTCATGCTATTACAAAAAATGAAATTCCTTTTCTGCAACTTTGTTTTTCAATTTTGAATAAATGCTATTTTCTGCACATCTTTTAGAAGACACAACTAAATCCAGGCTGACAGCCTTAGAGCAAATTCTGGTTTTTGTCTGCATCATTCATGTATAGATAGTACTGCATTGCTGCTGCTTGCAGGATGAGGCTGACCCTTGAAAGGATACTTCTGAGTACATACTTACTAAATCAATAAAATATGCTTCCTGCTAAAATTCACAGAGTTTGAAACAACTGCTCTGGTTTTAGTTTCTCAGAGAAAATGCTGGCTGCATTAAGGACATGCCAGGAGCTTTTCCTTTACAGATTCCAAAGCTATTTTCTACTTTTATCATCTATTCATTTTTTTCAAACTATCTGTTTCTGTTGTTATATTTTTTATGTTGTTCTTTATTCAATCCAGGATCCTTCTTTGTTTTCTCACTTCAATCAATGTTTACTTCATTCACTGATAGATAATCAATTAATATTCATTGAATAATAAGATTATTTTTAAGAAGTATCTTCTTAAGTACTAAGTACATTGGAATAAACTAGACATAGAATATTGTCTAGTTTATTTATGGTGGCAGGGACATAGTCACATGTCCCTGCCACAATGGATTTCATAATACAAGGGAGATGTTAACCAAATCATCAAGCAAATCCAATAAAATGTTGAATATTGTTAAATATCATGGTACAGTAGAGGGAAGGCACAGGTATATGATCAGAAGGGAGGAATATTAACTGGAGGGTAATAATTATTACATGTTGAACAGCTATTGTGAACTAGTCTCTACTAAACTGATATACCTGTTCCTAAACTAGTAGTTCACTTTTTGGGTTTTTTTTGTTTTGTTTTGATACTGGAGATTAAGCCTATGGTCCTTTACCATTGTGCTACACCCCAGTCCTTTTTACTTTTTATTTTGAGACAAGGTCTTGTTAAATTGCTGAGGCCAATCTTAAACCTGTGATCCTCCTGCTTCAGCCTCCCAAATTGCTGGGAATAGAGGTGTGCACCACCATGTCTCTGTGATAGTACCTTTTAAATTAACTCCAACTGGATCTTCTTCAGTCCAATATCCTGTCTTTACCTGTGGGATTTCAGAGATGTTAATTTTCAGAGCAAATAATAAAAACAAATGAGAAAAAAATTGCAGGTAAATATCCAGGTATTTGAAATGTGATGAAAATCTCAGTGGCTATTTAACTTATTCAGCAGGAGTTTACAGATCACAAATGATGAGCAGTCTATCAACACACGGGTTGTCCAGTTTCAAACATTACAGCCCACTGGATGCTCTCCTGCAGCACAGGATATATAATAGTTACCAGGATACCAGATGATCTTGTGTCACTTGGATGCCTACTAATACCTGATAGATATGATTTATTGAACTAGGCCAACAGCATTGGTTTTGCAAAGAAATAATGTTCAATTCATTATCAAATTTGGAGCGTTTCATTGACACTCATACCTCACTGGAGCATTAAATACATACATGGAAATATCCAATATGACTTATAACATTAAGCAAAAATTACTATCTACATTAATATCTTTTTATAAGGAAATCTCCTTAAATGTATTACACTGAAAATATGGTAGCTACCATTTTGTTTTGAGTATTCTTTAAATACAAAAATCTTTCTGATCATGACTAAGACTACTCCTCTTGATTCCTCTCTTCCCCATTAACCTGAATAGACTATATATATTAAGAAAGTGATCTTATTGATACATCTACCATTCTAATTAATTCAAGCAAAACTACATTCCTTTGCCCTCTTGCACATTTCATCCGGAACCCAAACTTCAAGCTTTATCACTTCCTAATATCACTTCCTCTCTCCTTGAGCATTTCATGTTACTGTCCCTCAGAAGGCATGTTTTGCTTTTATTTGAATTTTTCCTCCCTTGATCCTGCTAGAGCTTCTGTACCTTGTTTGAGGAATACACTACATTTTCCTGTATTAATGGTCCACTCTCACTAAGTCACAACACTTAGGACAGGAATTCATGTTTGTTCATTCACTATTGTAACCTTTAAATTAGTTAACCATCCTGTAGCAGATCCACAATTGAGTGGTGTTTACTTCCCCTATACACAAGAAAATTCTGAGAAAACTTAAACTTGAATTTCGTCTGTACTGCAGCTGTTTTGAAGATGTGTGAAAATATGTTTCTCATGTTGTAGCTGTCATTTCCGTTAGTTGAGCTGGACTTTGTGATAAAACAATAAATAGGACTCCAAGCCTATCAACTGAGAAAATGGATTTTTTTTTGGCTGGGAGGATTTTAATCTTAATTATAAAAATTGCTAAAGATTAAAAGAGGTGAATAGTAGTCAATAGAGTTGGGGATTTATGGCTTATCCATTATATGCATATATTTGTGTATTGTATATGTAATTTATTTTTTGTTTAAATGTAGAACTAACAAATTCATAGAGATCCATTGATCAATTTATAATTTACTCTTAAAATTACACAATAGAAAGGTAATGAAGCTGAAATTCTGGGGTGTCTGTGAGAGCTTGTTGAAGGTCACAGTGCATTAATGTGGACAGAAGGAAGAGTTCATGTTCCATTTAGTCATAAATATATTTGATAATTCTATAGAACTCTATCCTATTGATACTTAAAATCTTATGTCTATGCGAGGTATATATTCCCTGTAATTGTACTCATATGTAGCAAAGCAAGATCTCTAAAAAGAACTGGAATGATAGGCCAAAATTCTTTGTTCGTTATGCTAAATGCATCACAAAATCATTCCATATCATTACAAATGATTTTAAAAATTAAGCTCATAGCTGATGTTGCCTGGAAAACCTGGCATTCATCCATGCATAGACTTGCTGCTAGCTCAGTACTGGCTCATTAGACAGCCTGAAAGTGAAGCAAATTGCTTAAGATGTTACATATGAAACCAGTGTGTTGATTAAGCATGACTCATAATCAAAGCATGACCTTATTTTCATTCATACTGTTCCCTTAAAATCATGTTTAAGGGGTGATCTTTATCTGACCCCAAATGATGAAAATTTCCTGCTGAATATTTATCTATTGTATGAATATATCTTATTGTATTAAGCCATTCACCAGTTGAGCATTATCTGGATGATTCCCAATATTTAGGCTACTAGGAATAATATGTCACTGGCATTTGCATACAAATCTTCATGTAGATGTACATTTATTACTAGAGAGTAGAGCACTAGAAGAATTGCTGTGAGGTTGGATACGCTTGTGTTTAATATTTTTTATGTTTTTAAAGAGAGTTTAATTTTTAAAATCATTTGTAATGATATGGAATCATTTTGTGATGCAAAGAGAGAGAGGGAAAGAATTTTATGTTTTCATCTGGTTTTTGTTTTTCCTCACTTAGTTATGTATGTGGTGCTCGGGATTGAACCCGGATCTTTGTGCATGCCAGGCAAGTGCTCTATCACTGAGTCTCCTCTCCAGTTCTGTGCTTAACTTTAAAAGTTGCCAAAGTGTTCTCCAAACACAGTTTATGTTCCCAGCAGAAGCACATGCTGCTGATTCTAGTTTCTCCACATCCCCAACAATACTTGATTACCTGATCTTTTTCTTTTAATTGTAGCCATTTCAGTCATAGCTTTTCATCATGGCTTTAAAATTCAATTTCATGATAATTAATGTTAAGAGGTGTGGACCATATTTGATGTGCTTATTCATTCGCACATCTGCTATGTACCTGTATGTGAGTGTATATCTATATCTATATCATCTATATCTATATCTATATATATGTATAAATGAATGCATATATATGCAAATCCCATATTCATTTTTAATTTGGTGGCCTTAAAATTGAATAATAGGGTTTATTTATATATATTCTGAAGCCAATTCTATTTTTTAAATATTTTATTAGTGAATTATAATTA
>PVKS010034800.1:0-20591 GCA_004027875.1 Aplodontia rufa
AACAAAATTGGTATTCCAGTTAACAGCCACATTGGATCCATATCATTGACTTCTTGGCTGCATCATTTCACTGTTTCTAAGATGTACTGTGGCACCCTGGGGTCTCAGAGCTTCCAGGCTCTTTTCCTGGGTAGTAACTGATTAATTAGAATCTTTACCTAATTAGGTACAAATCTACGTGTTTTCTTTCCACACCCACACCCACACCTTCTTTGCTCACTCTAGACAGCTTGCTTGTTCCCTTGCTGGTAAATTAAAGACCTTTGACATATACTTAAGGTCAATTTGTCTAGTGTTTTTTGTTTGCTTGGTTGGTTTAAGAGAGAGAGGGATAGTGAGAGAGAGAGAAAAAGAGAGAATCAATTTTATTTAGTTTTTCATGTGGCTTTCATTGTGGTGCTGGGGTGTGAACTCCCATCCTTGCGCATGCCAGGCAAGCACTATAACCACCGAGCCAGTGTTCCAGCACCACCCCCCCTTTTTTTCATATTAGGGATTGAATCCAGGAAGGTTAACCACTGGGTAACAGCCCCAAACCTTTCTTTGAGACAGGGTCTCCCTAAGTGGTGTAGGGACTCCCTACATTGGTGAGGCTGGCTTTGAACTTATGATCCTTCTTCTTCCTCAGCCTCCCAAGCTGCTGGGATTTCATAGGTGTGTGCCTCAATGCCCGGTGACACTAGAGATCTTCTATTCATGGTCCCAACTCTTTAAGTAACTGTCCCACAGAACTTGTGTCATGACACTATCTGACCGTTTGCATTGAAGCTACTTTCAAAATATTGGAACCATTAGATTCTGCTTCCAATTGTTTCATCTATTCATTCGTTTGATCATTTATTCTGGAAATAACTTTGTGTCTAATAGGTCCCATATATGGGGATGCTGCAGTGAACTCAACTGATAAACCTATCTTTACCACACCTCCATTTTAGTGGACAGGTCAATGACCCTTCCCCCACATTTCCTGCTTGTCCTTTGTTAAACCCACACATAGCTCCTAAGACCCATTTTTCTTTTGTTTTTGCAGTGTTAAAGATTGAACCCAGGGGTTCTTTACATCTGGGCTACAGTCCCAGTTTTTGTTGATTTTGGGAGTACCAGAGATTGAACCCAGAGGTGCTTAACAACTGGGCCACATCCCCAATCCTTTTTATTTCTTAAAATAGGGTCTTCCTAAATTGCTTAGGGCCTTGCTAATTTTCTGAGCTGTCTTTGAACTTGTAATCTTCCTGCCTCTGCCTCCTAAACCGCTGAGATTATAGGCATGTGCCACAGTGCCTGGCCCCAGTATTTATATTCTGAGACAGTGTCTCATTAAGTAAGTGAGGTTGGACTAGTATTTGCAATCTCTTGTCTCAGCCTCCAGAGTCATTGGGATTACAGGTGTTCATCACCCTGTCTGACTTCCCTGGAGCACTTTCTATAAGTCAGTGCCAAGTTCCTAGTCATCCCCCCTCCTTTTCCCCTCTCACAGCTACAAAGTCTTCCCCTGCATGCACTCCCCCTCCCCAAAGAAGCAGCATAAGAGTCAGAAAAAGCTCAATTTTATTATGGAAAGTTAAAAACAAACAAAACAAGATTGATAAAGAGTGATGTGGGAGGAGAGGTGAGATGCCTCCTTAGTCACTCCACACTGCTGCCTGCAATTCAAACCAACTGTGAACCACTACGAGGGACAGAATTAAATATCTTTCATGGGGTACACAGTTAAGATACCCAGTCTTCCCTCTTGGGGGAAACCGAGGCACAGTAATACTGAGCAAAGGTGGAAGAAGCCACATTCCCAGGTTACTCCCAGTGAGAGGAACGAAGGGGACAGGGAGGACTCCACCTGGACACGGCAAGTAAGCATGGCTTGTAAACCTGGGACTTTGGCAGGTGGGTCTTGGAGCTGACAGGATCTGTAAATACGGCTATGCTCAAAAGAAGAGGAGCTGTAAACACAGGAGCATTGACCTAGGAGAGGAGAGGCTGGACATGTGCCTGTGAATGGAGTGGGGTTTAGTCCTACAGAGAAATGAATTCTTAATCCCAAGGGTCCCCAGAGGTTAGTGGGGAGTCAAAGAAAGCTGTGGGGAGACCATGTGTTGTCATGGAGATGGGGGTTGTGAGTTCTGTGCTCCTCCCAGGACCTGCTGGTTACTCTTGGATCACCTACAACGCTCCAGCCCATTTGACCCCACCCACGTCAGGACACACCAGGGACTCTGGGTTAGGGTAAAAACTGGGCAATTGGTTCTCCCCCCGAAATACGATGGGGAAAGCAAGTCACAAGATGTTGTTTGCCCTTCCTTGCCAGGCTCATTTTCAGGGTCGTTCTGCTCTGAGTCATCAGGCTCTAGGATCTTCAGTTCTGGGAAGGAGGAAGGTATGTCCCCTCATTGAAAGATGGTCACCGCCGGCAGGACTCATCTGTGGGAGAGGAGGTAATAAGGATAGAGAATAAGGGTTTCTGCCTCCTGTCCTCCCCACCTCAACTGAAGGGCAGCTGGCATATGGGAAGTCCTAGAATATCTCCCAAGTCTTGGGTACTCGTTGCCACCAGTAACAAACCATTACTCACTCATTTTGGGTTTTGTGCTAGGTATTCTTCTTTTTCTTCTTTCAATACTGGGGATTGAACCCAGTACTGAGCTACATCCTTTTTATTTTGAGACAGTGTCTTTCTTTCCCAGGCTGGCCTCAAATTTAGGATCCTCCTGCCACAACCTCCAGAGTAGCTGGGATTGCAGGCTTGTGCCACAACACCCAGTTATGCGGGTATTCTTTCTTTTATTTTATTTTACTTTTTATTCTTTTTAAAGAGAGAGGGACAATGAGAGAGACAGAATCAATTTTTATTGAGTTTTTCACATGGCCTTTGTTGCTGTGACACTTAGTTGTATACATGGGTGCTGGGATTTGAACCCATGTACTCACACATGCCAAGCAAGCGTCATAACTGTGGAGCCACCGCTCCAGCCCTTTTTCTTTTTCTTCTTCTTCTTCTTTTTTTTTTTTTTTTAAGAGAAAGGGACAGGGGCTGGAGTGGTGGCTTGGCAGTTACGGCACTTGTCTGGCATGCTTGAGTATGCGAGTTCAAACCCCAGCACCATGTATACAACAAAGTGTCCCAGGAATCAAAGACGTATGAAAAACTAAATAAAGATTACTTCTCTCTCTCTCTCTTCTTCTCTCTCTCCCAGTCTTCTCTCTTGGGGGAAACCGAGGCAAATTAATACTGAGCAAAGATGGAAGAAGCCACATTCCCAGGTTACTCCCAGTGAGAGGAACGAAGGGGACAGGGAGGACTCCACCTGGACACGGCAAGAGAGTTTCATTGCATACGTGGTGCTGGGGTTTGAACTCACGTACTTGTGCACACCAGGCAAGCGCTGTAACCGCTGAGCCGGCCCTCCAGCCCCATATGCTAGTTATTCTTATACCTTATCTAAAGTCACAATAACCTCAGAAGAGATTAAATAATTAAATATAGAGCTATGGGTCTAGATGCTTCACAAAAATTACTCAATCCTCTCAAGAACTGCAGAAGTTTCTTATTATTTTTGTGGTGTTGGGGTTTAAACTCAGGGCCCCAAATATGGTAGGCAAGTACTCTACAAGGGAGCTACATCCTTAGCCCCAGAAGATAGAAACTTCATGTCATAAAGATAAACTGAGGCTAGAGGTCAGACAATTTCTGTAAGATCACACAGAAGAGACAGGCTGAAATTCAAAATTTAGCCTCTCTGACCCAACCCCTTTTTACCCGGACCAGAGTGCCCAGAAAGAGCCACCAAGAAACCTTCCCCTATCCCTCCCGGACTGTGGTGTCCTCTCCGACACCAGGGGGCGCCCTAGGGTCGGCTGCGCCTCTGCTTACCCACGATCAGGGTCTTGGTTCGCAGCCGGCTCTGGAGCTCAGGCTGCAGCAGCAGCTCCTCTTCGTCCTCCTCGTCGTCTGGCTGGGCCACTGGAGGACTAGAGGCACTGGGGACCTCGGGATCTGGGCCCAGTTCCTCCAGTACCGAACTCTCGGACGGGTATTGATATGTAGTCTCCAGGGCTGTCTCGCTGAAGGAAATCTTGAGCTGAGGGTGGGAGAGAAAGGCGGAGAAAGCAGGCTCAGCATCCAGGGGAACCCGCAGGGAGGAGGTGGATCCGGGAGGAGGGGGAAGGAGAGAATCAGGGGCTGGAATTAGATACTCCACTGACTTCCCCTCCAAGTCCATTCTGGGATTCAGCTTTCTTTTTAATTAATTAATTTTTTGGTATCAGCAATTAAACCCAGGGGCACTTAACCACTGAGTCACATCCCCACCACTTTTTATATTTTGAGACAAGGTCTCTCAAATTGCTGAGTTTGGCTTTGAACTTGCAATGCTCCTGCCTCAGCTTGGATTATAGGTGTGCCCCACTGCTCCAGGCTTCAACTTTCCTTTTTTTTTCTTTTAATTTAAATAAAATTTTCAAAGTGAGAGGGACAGTGTGTGAGAGAGAATCAATTTTGTCTAGTTTTTTCATGTGGCTTTTGTTGCTCCAACACTTCATTGTGTACGTGGTGCTGGGGTTCAAACTCGTGTCCTTGCACATGGCAGGCAAGCAGTCACTGCTGAGCCGCTGATTCAGCCTCAATTTTCCTTTTGATACAGCTCCCCAGTCGTAGATTTTCCCTCTTTAATCACATCATTCAAAAACATCAAACTCAGGGGTTGAGCAGGTGGTTTAGTGGTTACAAGACTTGCCTAGCATGCACAAGGAGATGGGTTCTTACTCCACCCCCTGGTACAAAATGAAGTGTAAGAGTAATGAAGGCCACATGAAAAACTAAATAAAAATCGATTCTTTCTTTCTCTCTCACTGTCTCTCTCAAAAATCATTAAAAAGCATCAAATTTTGGCCTATGCTTTGGTAAGTACCTGGGAGGCAGAAATGAGTAATACAGGACTAAAGTCCCTTCGTCCAGAGCATGGGAGGCAGAGGTATTAAAAAAAAAAAAATCAAAGTATATGGAGATAAATCCTTGTGATCAGAACTGAGCCTTTGGACTGGCTGGTGCAATCAGGTTGGCTTCCCAAAGGTGAGATTTGAGCTGGCCAGGCAGGAAAGAGCTGATTGGGGAGGTAGTCCCAGGTAAAAGGACCTTAATACCATACCCTCAATGCTTGCTGTCCCCTGAGAAACTCAGGAACACCTGCCCCTTCCCATTCCCCTCACTCCTCTCCTATAGCTGTAGCAGACCCACTGCCAAGGGGCTTAGGGATAGGAAGGGATAGGAGACCAACAGCCAAGTGACTTTCCTTCAACACACAGGGGAGAAGAGGAGCCCCTGAGTCCCTCAAAGTTGCAGCTCGGAGAGGAGATAAGGGCAGAAGGGGAAGTCCACACAAACATAAGGTGGAGAGTGCACCAAAAGATGGGCAGAGACAGAGACAAAAGAACAGAAAGCTCTTCATAAAAAGGCCGTAGGTGAGCCCCAGGTGTTCTCACTGCCTTTCAAACCATCCCCTTTGCCCTCTTAAGAAGCTCAGGAAGAAGGGGATGGTAGTTAATCAACTCTGGGAGCCAAAGGGATTAGGGAAACAAACAGGAGGAGTACATGTGAACTACTAGGAAAAATCTAGATGATCTACTACTCAGGCCTTCCCTGGCATCAGTTTAAGAAGACTTGGAGCTGGGGCCCTGCATCCCTGAGTCTCCATGTGAACTGGGGCGGGTGAGAAGGGTGGCTGGGAAAGAGGTTGCTAAGGGCTGTATAGGATATGACACATGAGTCCCTATGGGAAGCTGAAACTCAGGGACTGTATGTGTCGCTCCTTGATTCCAAACTCTGCAATGGCTCTCCATGTCACTTGCAAAATTAAGAGCCATTCCAGCTACTTGGAAGGCTGAGGCAAAAGGATCACAAGTTTGAGGCCAGCCTGAGCAACTTAGTGAGACCCTGCCTTGAAACATAAAATAAAAAGAGCTAGGGATTAGCTCAGTAGTTGAGTGTCCCTAGGTTAAATCCCCAAACCCCCAGTACTGAGGTGAGGGGAAAAAAAAGGTAGAGACTAATCAAAATCAATGTGCAGTCCCCCTCACCTTTCTGGCATTCTCCCCAACTCTAGTCACAGTGGCCTGATTTCTTCTAAGTCCACCAGGTGCACTCCCACCTCAGGACCTTTGCTTAACTACTCCTTCTGCCTGGAACACTCTTTCCCCTCGAGGCTCTCTCCCTCCCTCCCTCTTACCCTGTTCTGAAGTTACCACATTCACTCCCCGACTTCCTGACTCTCTAAGTGACACTTAACCCCTGTTCTAATTCTTTCCAAAATTGCCTATCTCCTTCTAACCTACTAGAGGATATACACTGTCATAGGTATCTGTGGAGGACCCCTTTAGATACCAAATGCTCACTCAAGTCTCTCACATAAAACAGTGTAACACTTTATATAACCTATGTAAGTTCTTCTGTATACTTTAAATTATCTCTAGATAATTTATAATACCTGATACAATGTAAATGCTCTGTAAATAGTTGGTACATTGTTTAGGGAATAATGACAAGAAAAAAAGTCTGTATATGCTCAGTACAGACATAATTTCTTTTTCTGAATATTTTTGATCCATACTTGGTTGAACCCAGGGATGTGGAGCCCTTAGAGGCAGAGAGTCTTATTTATTATACTTTGTACTTGCTGTTGAAAGTAACTTGGAGGTTGTTACAGTGTAAAAGGCAAGGGTTCATTCATACCTCAGATGAGGCTCCAACAAAGGACCAAGATGAAAGACTAAGGGGGCACAATGTTGGGGGTAGTATAGTCTATACACAGTTGATCCCCAGTCCACACCTGTGGAAACGGTGGTAGAATCAAGTGACAGCTGATATCCCAACATTTTTTTTTTCTACCAGGGATTTAACCCATCCCAAGCCTTTTTTATATTTTATTTTGAGACAGGGTCTCACCAAGTTGCTTAGGGCCTCACTAAATTGCTGAGGCTAGCTTTGAACTTGTGATCTTCCCAAGCTGCTGAGACTATTGCTGTGTGCCATTGTGCCCAACTACATCCTAACTTCTCTAAAGGGACTCTTTCTGGTTTTGTTTCTGATAGTTACCAAAATTTCTGGGAACTCTTTTTTTTTTTTTCATATTCCATTTTAGGACAACCTGTCATTTATTATCCACTCCACAAAAGGATTTATTTGATTCGCTCAGCTTATGTTTGTCACTTCTTGCCTTGCTTCTACCCCCACCCCCACCCCACAATCTTCTGACTGGGCTTCTTTGGAATGCACAGCCTGCATGGGTGGGTGGGGGGACTGACAGGGAGGGAGGTGACTCATTCACTCCTCTCCCATCAGCTATATAAGGTCACAAGGGGGCCAGAGAGGAAGGGGTAGGTCTCTAAGCCAGAGGGGCCTCTGGGGAAAGGCACCAGTCACAGCCCATCCCTTGGGCTCAGCAGCAGGACTGGGATTTCTCTCCTGATGGCAGGGATGTTTCATGGAAGTAGCCAGCAAATAGGAGTTATTTAGGGAAGGTGGGGGTGGGGATATTGGGTCCTCCTATCCGTGAGCCAGTGGATTGGGACAGTGATCAGGGACAGAGCATACCAGTCCTTGAGAAGCAGAGCACTGAGAGAAGGGAGAAGACCTGAAAGAAGACAGGGTGAGGTGACTGGGTCTAGAGAACTTTACTACCTCTTCCCCACCCCCACCCTCATGCTACTGGACTGCTTCCTTATTCTCTCACCACATCCTGAGCACAGTTCTGGCAGGCTCAAGGCCTAGAGTTCCCCACTCAGCTCCACCAGCCTTCCGGCCCCCACCCCAGGCTTCCTGTTTGGGCGATCTGCTTCCGGCCGGCCCCCTACTCCCTGACCTAGGTACGGTCACCATCACAGGTCCTGCTCTGCACTGGATTCCTGGTCCCCCTCAGATAGTCCCTGGGCTTCAGGGCCCAAAGCTTCATGCCTCCTTCTGTTCATTCCCCAAAGGCACAAGCCTCCCGGAAACACAAGCCAAGCTCAGTAGGAAGTGACTTTTCTGAACAACTCAGCCTGGGAGAATTTCCTGACCTCCCTCCTTCATATCTGCCCAGCCCTGAAGGGGTAGGACAGAGAGTGTTAGAAGGCTTAGGGTAGACTCCCAGGTCCCAGGGTGCAGGGATGGGAACTTATGCTTCTATGAAGATGAACTCAAGGATGAGTGATGCCCTCCCAAACCCCGCCAGCTTCACCCAGATCTTTAGTCCCTGTGGACACTGACACTGAAGACACAAAAAACAAATATGAGGACATTAACACATGGGATAAGGAGGAGATGGGCTTTCCCAAACTCTGAGATTTATATTAGGAGGAGAGATTTTTGGCTTTGAGACCTGAGTGTGGGACTGCTCTCTCCTAGAGATTTTCTAGCTGCAAAATGATTGGTGTATATAGAGCAGGAGTTGGGCCAGGACCAAGAGAAGTCAGTCTGGCTGCTCACATTTCCCTGTGTGTCTTTGTGTTCCAATCTAACCTCTGATCTATTAGCCTCAGCTCCAGCCCTGTCCCCAACTCCCCACTGTGCAGAGGCCAGTCCCAGTTCTAATCCTCGGAATGCACTTCTCTTTTTCTACCCCAAGGGGAGGGAGAGGTCAGGGTGTCAGGAGAGAGGGGAAAACCATGACTGAGCCAGTTCTGGGGAGGGAGGGGAAGCCCAGGGAGGAAGGACCTGGGAGTGGGGGGTGGGGACATTTTGGAAGAGGAGAAGGCTTTTCTTGTCCCAAGAGAGAAGGGAGCACTGTCTGAAGCAGTGGCCCAGCTGGGGGTGTGCAACCCCGAGGTCACTCACTTCAAATGGCCTCTGTGTATGCTTCTCCCATGAGGCAGACTTGGGGTTCAAAAACCTTCTCTCTGCTCTTTGGCTGGCCCTTTCCATCACCTCTTCCCGCTCTATCCTAGAATGTCCCCACTCAGCTCTGCCTCCCTCTTCTTAGGGGCTGTGAGACCTTCCCCAACTCAGTGCTTCCTGTCATTTCTCCCTTGAACCCATAGCCTGCTGCCTCCACATTCTCTCCCCTTCAAAGCTATGTTTTCATCCAGGAGACCCTGCCCTCTTTTCCACCAGATGGGCTTGGGTGGGTCACAGATTCAGGAAAGAAAAGAAAGGTGGGGGATGGGGGTGGGGGAGAACCAGAGCCTGAGGGAAGGAAGAAAGGGCAGCCTGGACACACCCTGAAAATGACACACCCGGACACAGTGGTTGATTGCTGGGCAAGATCCTTGGGGCTCCAAAATGAATGGAAAGGAGGGCTACCAGAAGGAAGGGTGTGTGTGCAGCGAGAGGAAGGGCGGTGGCAGGAATTAACAAGAAAGAGTAGAGGAAGACAAGAATATAGGGTATAAAAAAAGCAAGACCAGAGTCCGGAGAGAACTGGCAAGTGGAATTCTAAAAAGTCTGGCTTGGCTGCTCCCCTACCTGTTTGTGGTGTCTTTCAGGGGAGCCCTTGACAAGGCAGCTGCGGCTGAGACGGAGGTAGCCCCCCAGAACCAAGATCTCCTCAGCAGTCGGGTACCGCTTCTTTCCAGCCCCAGGAACTGCAGCATCACCTGTGGCTGGGGTGGCTGGGGTGGCTGGGCTTGCAGGGGGCACAGAACGCCGGGGGTTGACTGTAAAGGTATGTCCACTGCGGCGGGGGGCCCCCAGTCCTGGCCCTGCCTTCACCCCATAGAACAGACGGCTCATGAGGGGATCCCCAGGAGGCTGGGGGGCACTTGGGGCTGGGGGAGACTGAGGGGCTGGTGGGGGCCTGAGTTCTGCTGCTTCCTCTTCCTGCTGTCTTGAGCCTCCGGTCCCAGAGTCCTCTGGTGTGAGGGGGGAGGGCACAGAACAGTGGTTCTGCAGGGCTCTCAGAGGCCTGCTCTGAGCCCCCGCCTCCTTTTTTTCAGCCTCCCCCTCCCCAGCCTCCACACCAGGAGGTCCCAGATGCCTTTCAACAGACTCTGGAGATTCTGGTTTCTGAGTTTGAGTCTCTATATCTGTGGGTATCCACTCTCGAGCCTTCCCAGAGTTCAGGGTCCATTTCCATCCTTCGGTTGGCCTTGAACCCCTCTCATTGTCCTCCACAGGACTGGACCTCTGTTCTGCTGTCTCCACTGTTCTGGAGATGTTGTCTTGAGCCTCCCTTGTCAGAGTCTCTGATAGCCCTGTAATCTCTTCTGGCGCCATCTCTGGAATTGGCCTCTCTTCTTTTCTTCTACATTCCTCCAAACAGTCTTTTCTTTCTTCTCTTGGGCTCACTCTCCACTCTGATACCTCCAGTTCTACTAAACTCTGTTCCTGAAGCTCTCTGGAGTCAAGCCTCCATTTATGGGTCTCTGTCAGGCCCAACTTCTGGTTGCCAGACTCCCCTGGGCTCAATCTACTTTCCACCACCTCTTTTCTCCTGGGACTGTGTTCTCCAGGCTCTGTTAGTCTGGTACTCCGTTCTGGAGTTTCTCCAGGGCTTAACCTCCATTTCCATGATTCTGACAGCTTTGAGCTCCTGTCTCCCATCTCTCCTGGACTTTGCCTCCACTCTCCAGTCTCCAAAGTCCTGGGGCTTGACTCTTGAGCTCCCCCTATCCCCAGCCTCCTCTCTCTGGCCTCCCTGGGACTTAGCCTCTCTTCTCTTGACTCTCTTCCCTTGGGGCTCTGATCTCTTGAATTCCCAGGACTGGGTCTCCGCTCCCGGGCCTCAAGAGGCCCAGCCTTTCTCTCAGCAAGCAGCTCTTCATTCCGCTGCTGCTGTTGCTGCTGCTGCTGCCGTTCTTGTCGCTCCTGCCGGATGAATCGGTTCTGGTGCACTGGCCCAATGGCCTCCAGAAGGACAGCAGACTCATCTGGGTCTGGAGGTCCAGCCTCTGCAGTCCCAGACACAGGGCTAGGCTCCCCAGGAGACAGGCCAAGCTTGGCCCGGCGTCGCTCCAGGATCCCCCGCTTCCATGCTGGCATTTGGGAGAGGCGATCTCTCTCTGCCTTTTCCCGGCCACGAACGGCTGCCTCCTCCTGCCGTCGCCGGGCTAACAGCTGTAGCTTCCAGTCAGGAATAGTGGCCATGGTCGCCTGGAGGTGAGGGTAGGGAGCACTGCGGACAGAGAACTGGAAGAGGAGGCTTCAGAGAGGCCCAAGGGATGAGACTGGGTGAAGGGGTGAGGTGGGACACAGATAATGGCAGAGGAGGCGAGGATGAAGACAGAGGGAGAAGAGGGAGAGGAGAGAAGGTGGGAACCAAAAACGGGAAGAGAAGCTGTTCAGCCAAGTTGAGAGGAGGGGATGCGAAAGGAACAGTCGAGATTTAAAGGCAGGAGCCAGATTGGACAGTAAAGGGTTAATGGGTATTAAAGACAGTTTTCAGGAATGTAAGGAGAGAGAAGGGCTAAAAAAGAAGCTAGGGTGAAAGAGATGGGAGAAAGGGGCTGGGGCTGAGAGTGGACCGGGTTCAGGCGAGGCTGCCTCACGGATACCCGCGAGGGGTGGGAGTGGGAAGGAAACACAGGGAATCCCGCCAGAGAGGAATAGACTAGAACCTGAGGGGATGTAGGGAAGATCAAGAGGGGTGGAGAACGAAGAGGTTTAGGGGAGAAGGGGAAGCCAGGGGGCAATGGGAAAGGGAGAGCAGCGGCAGCAGCCCGGCTCGTCTCAGCGAGGGCCCCAAAAGTCCGGGCTCCTTTTCCAGCTCGGCTCGGGCCCCGCCTCTCTGCCCCCCGCCCCCACCCCTCCGCCGCGCACTCCGCCCCCAAGGCGGGTCAGGGGAAATACCCTCCCTGGGGGACTTTTGGAACAGGGGCGCCAGCGGTGCCAGCACGTTCCCAGAACCCTGGCGTCCACTCTCATCCAGTCCCGTCACAACCGCCTGCCTCCCCCACCGACTGCGCCCCGGGACCCAAGCGTGCCAAGGACGAGCTCCACACCTCTTCCGTCCAGAGCCTGCAAGTCCGCACCCGGATCCGAGGTCTCATGGAACCCTGACACAGCCGGCCATCCCCATCCGGCTCGGTCCGCAGAGACAGACAAATCTCGGCACAAAGAGGAGGGAGACAGTCCAAGGACCGGGACCGGGACGGGAGCGGGGACGAAAGCAAGACGACACCCTGTCCCCAACTCTGAGCCCCTCAGTCAACTCACACGCCTCGGGGTCCCCGGGGAAGGGGATGCGAGGAGCCAGGCGTCCGAAGAGAGGTGGAGAGAGGAAGAGGAGGAGAGAGGTAGCGAGGGAGATCCGGAGCCTGAAGGGAGGGGTGGAGGGAGAGGAGGAGGGAAAGAGGGAGCAGAGGAGGAGGGACAGAGACAGAGACCGGGGGCCGGACGGGGGGCGGCGACAGCTTTGTCTAAGGACAATGGGGAGAGGGAAGGGGGCGCAGGGCGGAGCCCGAGGAGGGGGCGGGGCCTCACTTCCATCCACCGCGCGTGGGACTCAGCTCTGGGACTCCCTTCTTCCTGTGGCAATTACTGGTCTGCGCTCTCACACCCCAGCGGCCCTCAATAGTTTCCTGCCCTGTAGCCCTGGAAGAACCTAGGTGTCCAGACCCCCGCTCCCACCTCGCCGACCCAGGGCGGCGGCCCGTGACTCAGGCCCCTCAAGGGATTCGGGGAGGAAGCGCCAGCTGCAGCAAGCCGGGCCCGCCCTTCCCATCTCTTGCCGCTCCTCCCCACGCTTTTGCCTTCCCCTGCCAGCCTTTGTTGCAGTGGGGTCGAGGGCCGTCGTCGGACTGGGGGAGGTCTGTAGAGAAGGGGGGGCAGGAGCACGGATCACAAGCAAATGACTTTGGAAACTCGCTTCCCTACCAGAGCTGCGGTTCCCTCTGCTTTTAGTTTCACCCAGTCTCCTCTGCGTTCTGCAGCGGAAAAACTGGGGAATTTGGAGGAAGCGGGACTATAAAGCTCGGAGGTGGGGACCGGCCCATGGGGCGTGGCTGCAGCCCAGCGCGGGAGCCGGAGGGTGCGGTGTCAGTTCAGAGCTTCTTGCTCCCAGGCTCTTGCTCTTCTTCTCAAACTCAGCCCTGAAGCTTGAGTCGTTGACAGACTATTGAATACCGCGTGTAGAAAAACAAGGCTTTTATTTTCCTGCAGCAACTGTTTCTCAGGCGAGGAGGGAGCCCCAAATAACCCTAGTTAAAAGCGGGAGAATTCGCTCCATTAGGTTTGAGGGTGGGGCCTTAGGAGGTGGAGACTAGGGTTGGAGTGGAAAGCATGACTAAAGTCTAGAGCTGCGGCCACTACTGGCAATCTCGCAGACAGATCCTGGCCCAGGAGTGAAAGTTGGAGGTAGAGAAGGGGTCCCTGAGGGACAGGTGAAAAACAGTGCCAGGGAAGCAATCAGGCAGACCTATTTCCTTGTGAGGAGGCTGTTGGCAAGGAAGGGATCATGCCCTAACTGTGAGGAGGGGGATGAGATCTACACCTTCTCTTGCTGGGTAGTGAGAAGTGGACAACCTTGGAGTCTAGTGGCTAAAACAATTTAGGGTATGGGGCTGGACTTAGGGAATGAAGTTTGAAGCAGTGGAAGGGACAGCTCCTTCAGTCCATGGCTTTGAGCCTCTGGTCTGAAGCAGCCAGGGCCTGGATGTTAAAGGATTTTGAATTTGAGGGGTAGAGGAAGTACAGGGCTTGAAAGTGGAGTTAGCACCTCATTCTGTTTCCCCATTCTGGGGCCGAGAGAGCAGGTGAAGTTTTCTTTGTAGCTGAGCTCGGAGGTAGTGGAGGTCTTGCTGGTCCAGCCCATGAGCCAGGCCCAGGTAGAGAGTAAGAAGGAGAGCAAGGAGGAGGCGATCAGTGCCCAGGGTGGGTACCACCCACAGCACAGTCAGCAGCTCCACACACACTGGGTGGCGCAGATGGGAAAAGAGCCTCAGAGCGCGAGGAGACTTCAGGGCCAGAGGCTCACCCAGGCCCAGCACATGGTAGTATACCTAGGAGAGGGAGAACAACTTAAAAATGGAGTCAACCCCTTTTACCAACTCAATTGTTTCTTTTTCTTCCAGGTGCCACCCTCCTAGAAATGAGGCCCAAGAATCCCCTTCTGAGACTCCCATCCCTGCCCCAGATCCAGGATACCCAGGGTTGCTGTCTTCTAAGGGAAGGCTAAAAGGAGACAGTCTTATAAGAAAAAGAGAGAATTAAAAAATAAAAAAAGAAAAGAAAGAAAAGAAAGGGAAAGGCGGACTAGCATGTGTGTGTGTGTGTGGGGAATCTTGGGAAAGGAAAGAATTGTAGACAGGGTCAGAGGCAAGGATTTGGAGGCCTCACCTGTTTAAGGCCCATGAGCTCAGCGTAGTCAAACACGAGAAGAATGCTGAAGATGAGGAGCCAGGAGATGATGTGGAGCACAAAGCAGAGAAGGGGCACCCAGGTGGCCCAGGGCTCTGCCCGAGCTTCCCACAATACGGGGCCTCTGGGTACAGGTTCCCAGTACCGCATCAACAGCTAGAAAAGGATGAGAGACTCGATGTCCCAGCATTCCACCCTGCCCAGGCCCAGAGGCTGCCTCTACCCTAGGATACCCTACAGCTTCCCCTTCCCACTTACAAGCATGTGAAGGGTGCTGAGTAAGGTCCCAAGGAAGTGAAGACGACCTTTCTACACTGAGGATTTATAGAATGGATGGGCAGTGTGACTGGGAGGTACACAAAGTAGTGCTAGGCACCCAGTGAGAAGACTGCTATCTGCTAAATGGTAGGCAAGCCTTCTCTTGAAAGAAGGAAGGTGGTTTGAAAGAAATGGTAGGATTGAAAAGGAGTTAAGGAGGGGATCTCAAGCAAGATAATGTGAATAAAATTACAAAGGTGAGAATGCATATCTTGTGCTTAGGGAATGACAAGAACATCCTTCTTGATAAAAGTAGGATATGTGCTGTGGAGGAATAGGAGCTAAGATTAACATCCTCAGTTCTCTCAAATCCATATTTTGCCCCTCCAGTCAGGGTGTACCTCCCACAGATTGTTTCCCTTGGGGACTTAGCTACCAGGGCTTCATACCTGCAAGGCCAGGGCAGTGCATGCCACATACAGTGACCTCTGTAGGACCCCAAAGTACCGGGATGTCCATGCCTTCACTGTCTCAGTTGCCATGAGGCTGTGCTGCCCAACAAAGAGCAGCAAGAGCCCCAGATCCCAAGCTAGGGAGGCAAGTACACTGCGGTCCTTCAGGGCAGCCAGCCATCCCTGGCGGGCATCTGGGAGAGTTGAGGGAGAAAGGGACAAAAGATCAAGAAGATAACTAGAAAATCTCCCCCTACCCTCGTTCTCCATTGGGGCCTCAGGCCATGTCCTAACAATGTTTTCAAGAGCGTTAATATTTTCCTTGTAGGCTGCCTCCTCTCACATTTCCATTCCTTGTATTTTCCCTCTTCCCTAGGCCTCTGTCAGGCCTGGGGAAGAGGATTCATAGGAAAATGCATGTTGGACATTTCCAAAGCAAGGCTGGACAGGCCACCACTGGATCGCTCCCTTTTAACTCTCCTCTCTCTGTAGTTTTCTCTACAAAATACTTTTCTTATTTCTTAGCATACTCTCTGGATAGCCCTTTCCCTCCCTCCAGTCCGTACTCTCCCAGTTCGCCAAACCGTTAATCCTGATTTAGCCTTATGGTCCCTCTCCCCTGCAGCTTCTGGATTCCAGTTCCCCAGCTCAGACTTCCACTGTCATTTGTCTCCAAGCCCCGCCCTCGCACCCTCTTCCTCAGCTCCACCTCCCTGCCCCAGAGCTCATCCTCGATTCCTCCCGCTCAACCGAACTACCAGACTCTGGGATCCCTCCGAGAAGTGGCCGAAGGGAGGCAAAACGCACGAACTCCACTCCAGTACCAAAGGCCAGGATGAAAGAGGCGAGGGCAGCTGGCACTAGCAGTAGCGCCGGGGCCATGGCGAGTAGCGGAGGGGTGGGGAAAGGGGCGGGTTTGGGATTCCCGCGGCAGCAGGCCCCGCCCCTTGCCGGGTCCTGCCCTGGAGGGCGGGGCTCCTTCAAGTCGTCGCCTGGCTTCCGGCCGGCCCGCGCGCGACTTTGCCCACCCGGAGGTTAGGCGGACGTAGGGGTTCGCTTCCCGAGCCTGCAATCTCCACGTCACAGGAGGGAATGTTAGAATCCCCAGAGGGGTGTTAAGGGCAGCAGCCACATCGATTGACTCCCAGTTCGGCTAGTTTTCCCATCGAAAATGAAGACAGTTCCTCTCCTGCAGTTGTGGAAACCGAGCATTAAAAGCCCCTTTTTCAGCGGAGCGTGGTGGCGCGCTCCCGTAATTCCAGCGATTTGAGAGTCAGAGGCAAGAGGATCGCAAATCCAAGGCCAGCCTTGGCAGTTTAGCGAGACTTAAGGATATAGCTCAGTAGTATAGCGCCCCTGGGTTCAGTCCCCAATATAGCAAAAACGAACAACATCAACAAAACCTTTAACTTAGCCGTGACTCGAAAACAATGAGGGTCTGAGGTTACAAATCCTTTGTTAAGGGGTTGGGGATTTAAGCTCAGTGGCAGAGCGTTTGCCTAGCATGCGCAAGGCCCCGAGTTCGATCCTCAGCCCTTAAAAAAAAAAAAAAAGAAATTCTCGGTTAACACTTCAATAACAAACGGTGAGAGAACCGTATTTTAAATTTTTTATTTTAAACCCTAGCTACGAACCCCGAGCTCTGAATCAGCTGTTAAATCTTGTTAGCTTTTTTGTTTGAGTCACATCCTAGGCCTTATTTTGAGACAGGGGCTGCTAAGTTGCTGAGACTGCTTTGAGCTCCCGATTCACCTGTCTCGGTCTCAGGAGCCCACGCGCCCAGCTGTTTTTGTTTTGTTTTGCGATGCTGAGGATGGAACTCAGGGTCTCCCGCACCACAGGCCAGACAAAGCTCAACCACTAAGCTACATTCCCAGCCCTCAATAAGGGGCAAAGATTGATGATTTGCAACCTGATAGTAAAACTGTTAAAATATTTGTGGTGGAAAGTTATAAGCTTAGATTTTTTTGGTGTGTGTGGGGGTATTGAACCCAAGGTTGCTTAAACACTGAGGCACATCCCCAACCCTTTTTAGTTTTTATATTGAGATTGAGTCTGGTCAAGTTGCTTAGTTCCTTGCTAAGTGCTGGGCTGACTTTGAACTCAGGATCCTCCTGCCTCAAGTCTCCTGGGATTACAGGCATGTGCTATCCACACCCCTTGCAGGAGTAATTTTAGCCAAATTTGTAATTCTTTTTTTTTTAAATTGATTAATTCTCTCACTGTCCCTCTTTTTAAAAAAATTCTGCATGTTGAACAAGATCTGAAACAAAATATACTGCTTCCTGTCCTCTGAAGAACCAGGGAATCCACAGTAGTTGAGATAAAATAGTGACCCTTTGGTTACTTCTTAGTCCCCACCAAAATCCCACTGACCCAGCAGCCCCTGACCAACAACACACCTGATGCAAAAATGGGAGAAGCATATAAATTATCGTCCTGACAAGCATGACAAGTGCCAAAGGAGAGGATAGTGAAAGCACTGGAAATTTCTGCACTCTGAAGTGCCAGTGCCCTCCTGGATAGCTGATCACTTGCTGCTGGTTCATTCAGTATCTTGACCCATATATGTGAGTGTAGTCTCTCCAGGTGGGGGGATGAGAACTGCTCCTGTCACTCGGCCTTCATGACACAGGAAATTGAAGGTGGCACAGGCACTGGGCGTGTCTTGCACTTCCACAGCGATGCCCCACTGCCTTAAAGCTTGCAGCATCTTAGAATGCAGTCGCTCAGTCCTGTTTCTAGTGCCCACCACAACGATCTCTATCCTGGGCTCCACCATCCAGAAAAGGGAGAAGCTTTCTTCGGTGATGTCCTGGTGGGATCCCACATTCCACTGCACCACTGAGGCGCAAGGACCAAGCACACGATTTCCGTTGATCGTGAAGCCGCTACTGTTGTAGCTGTTGATGTACATGATGTGTGGGAACTCGCATTGCAGTAGAAAGATGTGCGTCCGCTGATACAACTCATCATCTGCGGGCGATAGCCGGTGCCCACTCCATGGGGCCCACCGCAGCGCAGGGTTAAGGATGCACGGCGCGGGTTGCGCTCGGTAGAGGTTGCGAAGCGCGAAACCGGTAGCCATAGCTGCCAGGCGCGTAGTCCAAATTTGTAGTTCTTGACTCTCTCACGTTACTCTGCAGCTTCATTAGTCTAACTCCAAACCACTGAGATATTTTAACATTTTCTACAGACCTGCTTATAATTATCTACAAATATTAATATCTAAAAAGTAAAATAAAAGTAACTATTAGAATTAAAGATCATGTAGTTAAATATCTAGTACCAGTAGCTATGTAAATACAGGGACCTTAGATAGCATTAAGCATACTCCCTATGCCAGGTAAAGTGACAAATGCCTGTGATCCCCAGCTACTTGGGAGGCTGAGGCAGAAGGACTGCAAGTCAAAGGACAGTCTCAGCAACTTTAGAGATCTGTCTCAAAAACAAATTTTAAAACTCAGCTTTTAGCTAGAAGCAGCATAGTCTGGGAGAAAGAAAATTGCCCAGATGAGAATTAAAGGAAGCTGCTAGTCCTGTGGGTTAAGGGACATGAAAATTACCAGACAGAACTAAGCAACACCTCTCAGGCTCTGCATTCCTCTCCTCTGAATCTCCGTATAACCCCCATCCTCTGCATCAATGCTATTGTATACTGAACCAGACATCTTATTTATTTTTTATTGTTTTTAGAGAGAGGGACAGTGAGAAAGAGAATCCAATTTTATTTAGTTTTTCATGTGGGTTTCATTGCTCTAACACTTCATTGTGTACATGGTGCTAGGGTTTGAACCAATGTCCTAGCACATGCCAAGTAAGCGCTGTAACTGCTGAACCCAGACATGTTTTCCCTTTAGATTGACACCCCACACTGCTTTCTGCTTGGGAAAGTGGTCCTGAATGGACCACACCAATGAAGTTTGCAGTTTTTATTCAGGAAGAGGAAGTTCGTTCTATCTTTTTCTTTTCTTTTCTTTTCTTTCTTTTTTTTTTTTAAGAAAGAAGGACAGGGGCTGGAGCGGTGGCTCAGCGGTTTCGGTGCTTGCCTGGCAAGCAATGAGGACCTGGGTTCAAACTCCAGCACCACGTACACAGCTAAGTGTTGGAGCAACAAAAGCCATGTGAAAAACTAAATAAAGTTGTTTCTTTGTTTCTAAAAAAAAAAAAGAAAGAAAGAAAGAAGGACAGGGGACTGGAGCAGTGGCTCAGTGGTTACAGGGCTTGCCAGGCATGCGCAAGTACATGGGTTCAAACCCCAGCACCCATGTACACAACTAAGTGTCAGAGCAACGAAGGCCATGTGAAAAACTTGATAAAAATTGATTCTCTCCGTCTCTCCCTCCCTCCCTCTCTCTCACACTGTCTCTCTTTAAAAAAGAAAAAAGAAAGGAGGACAGTGAGTGGGGTAGGGGACAGAAAGAATCAATTTTTATTGAATTTTTCACATGGCCTTCGTTGCTGACACTTTAGTGTACATGGGTGCTGGGGTTATGAACCCATGTACTTGCGCATGCCAGGCAAGTGCCATAACTTCGAGCCACCACTCCAGCCCCTCAGGAGGTTCTTTCTACATAACATAACTGCTCTTGCTCTCTCTCTCTTTTAAATTACTGGGGATTGAACCCAGGGGCATTTAGCCATTGAACCACATCCCCAGCTCATTTTATTTTTTTGAGACAGGGTTATGGTAAATTGCTGAGGCTGGCTTTGAACTTTCAATCCTCCTGCCTCAGCCTCCTGAGCTGCTGGGATTATAGGCTTATGCTACCATGCCCAGCTTGCTCTCATCTTTTTGAGCTGTCATTGCAGAACTGTGGTTACTGAGGCACTGTACTATTGTTTATGAAGAGGAAGTGCACCTGAGCATTAAATGACTCTAGAGACAGCAAGGAATCCCATAAGCCTCAGGGATATGGACAATTTCAGTTGCCCGAAGGGACCAGTATTTAGATGCTTTTGTGTGCCTCACCCACAATAGCTATGCTTAGTACAGGAGATGAGATGAAGTGTTTAAAGGTAGCGCAAGGGGGCCGGAGAGATGGCTCGGCAGTTACCGTGCTTGCCCAAGCATGCCCAAGTACATGGGTTCAAACCCCAGTACCCACACACACAACTAAGTGTCTAAGCAACGAAGGCCATGTGAAAAAACTCAGTAAAAATTGATTCTGCCTCTGTCTCTCTCTGTCCTTTTCTCTTATAAAAAAAAAATTAAAAAATAAAGGCAGAGCGCAAGCCAGGCATGGTAGTGCACACCTGTAGTCCCAGAGATTTGGGAGGCTGAGGCAGGAGGATTTCGAGCTTGAGACAAGCTTCGGCAAATTAGCAAGGCCCTAAGCAATTTAGTGAGACCTTGTCTAAAAAAAAAAAAAAAAAAATTAAAAAGCACCCCTGGGTTCAATCCCCAGTACCAAATAAATAAAATAAAATAATTAATTAAATTTACAATTTTAAAAAGCCAGCACAGGACTGAGGTGTAGCTTAGTGGCTCAGTGCTAAAGTGCTTGCCTACCATGCACAAGGCCCTGAGATTGATTCCCAGAATTAAAAAAAAAAAAAAAAAGTCAACACAGTTTTGGCAAAGCGCATGCTATTTCTACTACACCAAAGTTTTTTAAGCTTAA
>PVKS010034801.1:0-20599 GCA_004027875.1 Aplodontia rufa
AATGAGCAAAATACATCAATTCGATAGGAGGAGGAAGCAAATTGCCCTTAAACATATGAAAAATGTTCCAATTGACTCAGAATGTAAAGTGTATTATGTAAGTTTTAAGTTAAATGTAAATTAAAACCACTCAGAAATATAAACTTCTTGACAATATATTTTATAGGCTGTGAAAAAAACAACCTCTGTCATTTTTCATTGGTAAAACTAGAAAATGATACAAACTCTATGAAGGGAAACTGTGCAAAGTCAAAATCACCTACTCCTTACTGTACTCAAAAATGTCACACTTCGGAGAGTGTGTGCTAAAGAAAACCTTTCATAAGAACTAAACACTGTATGATGGCATCATTTGCCATAACAAAATACTGGACATGGTCCAAATGTCCATAAACAGAAAACTGACGGAATCCACAGTACCTGCACCCATTCAATGGAGTTACACAGCTGAGGAATAAAAATTTATGTAAACTGAGATGGAGAGCTTTCCAAGATACACTGTTACGGAAAACCAAAACAAGAGTATAGAACGATGTATTACGATGTCATCATCTGCATAAGAAAAAAGGCAAAGAATATATGTTACTGCTTGTTAATTCTTACAAGATGAAACAAGAAAACAGGTGACTCTTTTCATTAGTTCTGATATCTAAGAAGAGAGCGGAAGGGAGAAAAAGAGGGATCTAGGGGGTAATTCTGATTTAAGAATATATGCATATCATATTGTTAGTTTATATGCATTTATGAGTGTACATTAACTCAATTTCGTAATAGAAAAATGTCCCGGTCCAGCCGGGTTCTGACCTGAGGGACGGGCTGGGGATGAGAAAAACCACAGGCTGGAGACCCCAAAAGGTCTTTCTGTGTCCAAACTTTACTTTTCCTTTTTATATATGCAGACTTTACGTCTCGCTTTCAAGACAACGTTCATTTGTACTGCTACAACAAAATGCCTTAATTTCTCTATCAAACTGGTTAAACAGATATTACACAAATATCTTTGAACAGTGGGGAACAAGACATATGAGAAATATCATACAGTAATTCTATTTCTTGCATCAAGTTAGTTTTTCGGTTTAACAGCATTGTGCCCGCTTGCAAATGTTCATTAATTTGCCATTGAGTACTTAGGGCATTAACAGTTTGTTCAGTCAATTTCACTGTGGCCAGTGAATGGTGCATAGCCAGTCTTGCCACAGCAGCAACAGTAGTTGCAGCCACTGTGGCTGCCACAACAACCACTGTAAATCTGAAATCCTTTCTGGTCTGAAAGAATTGAATGTTCTGGGCATCCACCTTCACTTCCAATGGAACAGGAATCATTGCTATGACACAGACAACGAGGGAGGAGTCGTGAAAGCCCTCCTAGCAGGAACAAAGCCCAGGGCGAGTCCACGTTATTTTGATGCACCTGTCCCATCAGAAGCAGAAACCTGGCGCACAAGGCGTTTCGGAACCCACAGAGGACCATCACTTTTCTGTGGAAAAACACAAACACTACCTCGACTACCTCGACCCGAGATTGAGACCGGGTCGGGTCCATGCCATTGATTATCAATGGGATCTCTCCACACGACCTGTGCATAGGGTTGGCCACTAGGATGCCAAAGGCGTTCAGCTGGGGTATTATTGTTAGCATCCAAAGTTAAAAAATTAAGAATAAAGAGGATATGATTAAGTAGGTCTCGTGGGGCAGTATACTGTCCCTTTTTATTTTTAAGTAGATAATTTTTGATGGTGAGATGTGCACGCTCCATGATGCCTTGACAGTGTGGATTGTATGCAATACCTGTTTTATGCATGACCTGATATTGTGCGCAGAATTGAGCAAACTTGGTGCTAGTATAGCTAGGTCCATTATCAGTCTTGATTACCTTAGGTACCCCAAGAACAGAGAATGCATATTTACAATGTGCAATAACATCCCTTACCCTTTCTCCAGAATGTGGGGAAGCAACAATAAACCCAGAACAGGTAGCAATGCTGACATGCACAAATTGTAATTTACCAAAGGAGGGAATATGGGTAACATCCATCTGCAGACATGATTGGGTAAAAGTCCCTTAGGATTTACTCCACAATGAGGGATAGGAAGCAGTGGTTGACATGTAGGGCAGGAAGCAACAATATGTTTTGCTTGTTCTTTGGAACTATGGAAGCGATATTGTAACTAGTGACTATCGAGATGAAAAAGATCGTGTGCTCGCTTGGCCTCCTGCACAGTCATGTGCAAGGGGGCACGAGTGAGAGCATCAGCTTGGGCGTTACCTGCAGACAAAGGCCCAGGCAATCCAGTATGTCCTCTAACATGGGTAATAAATAATTTATCTTTTCTATGCCACAAAAGAGACTGAGGTTGATGAAACAATGCTGTTGCTGGAGAGTTTTTTCCCATATTTCCTGCTGTTTCCAACCATGGAACAGCTTATGCAACATAGTGACTATCAGTATATAAATTCAAAGCTTGTGGAAATTTCCGTAAAGCCATAATGACAGCAATTAACTCTACCAGCTGAGCAGATCTACAGGATGTCTGAACATGGAAAGCATCATTATCAGCGACCACTGCTGCAATACCATTGGAGGATCCATCAGTAAAGACAGTCAGGGCTCCATCAATGGGGTAAGAAGAAATAACTTTTGGAAAACAAGCTGGATGAGATTGTAGGAACTTATCTATTTGGAGGGTAATGATTGTCAAAAGTACTAGAGACAGTAGACAACAGTAAACTCCAGTCATCATTACATTGAAGCCACAGACGCTGGGCAGCAGTATAAGGCACTGCTATGACGTCTGGATGGCATCCAAGAACACACAGTGATTCCAAAAGTGCCTTTTCAATTATTTTAGCCACAGCAGTACAGTAAGGTAATAACACACAACAAGGCAAAGTGTGATCATAAACCTAAAAAGGTGGAGAATTTGCCAAAAAACCCCTGTAGGTCATAGTTTGGAGGGGAACAGTAATAAATATAATTTCCTGAGTTTCATCAAAATAAGTAACATGAGCTGGTTGGATCGCTTTTCCCACCATCCGTAAAGCTGATCTCCCTTTGTCAGTGAGAGATCGAGCAGAAGAGGGGTCAGGGCCCCCCTTCGGAATATCAAAGAGGACGTAGTTCATGAGTGGTAATAGAGAAGGAAGAAGCCAATTAATGTCACTCAGCAATTTCTGAAAATCATTTAAGGTTTTAAGATTACCTGTGGATATAGTGATTTTTTGTGGTCTAATGCAATTATCTTCAAGAGTATACCCCAAGTAATAACAGAGGGAGTGAGTTTGTAATTTCTCTGGGGTGATGGTCAAGCCAGCCAATTGAAGCCCTTGTAGATTTAGCATACAGGCTTGAAGTTCATCCTCCTTCTGAGAGGCTAATAAGATATCAGCCATATAATGAAAAATTATAACAGAGGGAAAACATTTCCTAACAGGAGCTAAAACGGCACTGACATATTTGACACAAGGTGGAGCTATTAGACATGCCCTGAGGTGGCACCACCCATTGATATCGCTGATAAGGACATTGCATATTGACTGAGGGGACACTAAAGGCAAATCCTTGAGAATCCTCCTCATGCAAGGGTATTGAGAAGAAACAATCCTTAAGATCTAAAACAGCAATATGAGATCTGGCTGGAATAAAAGAGGGATGTGGGAGGCCAGGCTGAAGGGCCCCCATGATTACCATAGAACTATTTACAGCCCTAAGATCTTGCAGAAGATGCCAATTTCCAGATTTCTTTTTAATTACAAAAATAGGTGTATTCCAGGGGGAGGTAGAAGGGATAATGTGTCCAGCTTCCAATTGTTCTTGAACCAATTTCTGAGCAGCTTGTAATTTTTCTTTAGATAGGGCCATTGTTCAACCCCTATAGGTTTATCATTTTTCCATTGGATTTTAATGGGCTTAATTTTATGGATAGCTGCTCCGACAATGCCCCTCATGGAAAATATCCTAGACCTCTCCTATTTTTATTAGGATCTGTCTGAATAGGGGAAGTTCTTCCATTGTTATCCTTCCCTAATCCTTTACCAGGGATATAGCCTTGCTTTATCATGTCTAATGCTTGAGGATTCATGGTAGTTAAGACAGCATTCATTTAAGAGAGACTATCTCTTCCCCCTAAATTTACTGGCATATGAGGTACCACATAGGGCTGAATATACCCAGTATGCCCCTCTTCATCTTTCCAAGACAAATATTTAGTACTCTTATCAGGAGACTGACTGAATCCCAGTCCTTGTAATGTAGTTATTGTAGGTGTTACAGGCCAACCAGAAGGCCAATGTGTCTTTGATATGATAGAAGAATCAGCACCAGAATCCAATAGTCCTTTAAATTTCTTTCCTTCAATGTCTAGAATTAACTCTGGTCAAGTTTTCATATCTGTCATCCAATAAATGTGTGTACTTCCTGTCGATTCGAAACCATTCTGCTCTCTAATATCCTTATAGAATGGATTATGAGTGGTCACTAAAGGCAGCAAGAGTATCTGAGCAATGCGAGCACCCTGGGGAATAATGAAAGTTCCCTGAGGTGAGGATGCTAGAATTTTTATCTCACCCTGAAATTCAGAATCATCAGGATCTAACACTCCCAGTGTGACATGGAATCCCTGCAAGTCCCTACTTCGGCCTAGGATAATGCCCAAGGTCCTAGGAAGGATTCAGGAAGAGGGCCCTGAACTCCAGTATGCAGGGCCTGGACCCCCATAGTAGGTGTCAACACTGTGTAGGTGGAGGTACAGAGGTCCAGGTCTGCACTTCCCTTTGTTCCCTTGCAGAGAGAGGTGTTTGAGGTGAGCTTTGAGGCAGATAACAAATTTGAGCCACCTGGCCCACCCCAGGAGTCAGGGCTGCCCCATACAGTTGATTCGGAGCCTATGGGCCCCTCCTCCCATTTCCCTGAATTGGACCTCCTTGGTTATCTGTTCTAGAACGATATTCATTAATCCAATGATTGCCCTTTTCACATAAGGGACATAAACCGGGAGCCCTTTTACGTGCTACAACTTGATTAGCAAGGAAGTTATTCTGGTGCAGTAGAGGGCATTGCCACTTCATATGTTCGGGCTGATTGCAATGGAAACACCTGTTTTGTTTTGCACTTGCAAGAGGGTTTGTAGGGCCGCAGCAACGATTGCACCTGTGATAGATGGGCCGCCAATATATCTCTGCAAATTTTTATGAATTTAAATCCCTATGTTTATGGGGGCGTATAGCCTCCTGACACCATTTATTGGCATTTGTAAAGGCTAGATGTTTAACAAAAGGAGCAGCCTGATCTGCGTCGCCAAATATATCCCAGCAACCTGTAGAGGGCGAGCCATAAAATAATTAAAAGGCTCATGAGGATCCTGAATAATTTTTGCTAATTGCCCATGTAAGTCCTGCTTTGAAGGAATTGATCCCCATGTTTTTCTGGCACAGGTAGCAATCTGGGCGTACACCCCAGGGTCATAAAGCAGCTGTGATTGAGTTTCTGCAAAATGTCCCTCCCCAGTTAACATATCGACATTTCTTTGAGGGAAGCTCGCTTGGGCATTTTCATGAGCAATATCAAAACAATTCTCATGGTAAGAAGCCTTCCACAACAAACAGTCCCCGTGTTCTAACGTAGCCTTGCAAATTGTTTTCCAATCATTAGGAACAAGATTCTTATCCACTAGACAGTCTATCATTGCCTTAGTAAAGGGTGCTTGATGAACAGCCTCCTTAAGATTTTTAATGCCATTAAAGTCAAGGGGCTGATACTGATTCATTTTCTTATCCGTGCCATCTTCTACCTCTATTACAGGGAAATTGAGTCTATCCCTCCTGTGCACCGGAGGGTCTCTAAACTCCATTTTTATATTCTCTAATTGCTCCTGTAGTTCCTTTAAGAGGGAGAAAACATTAGGACTGTAGGGAGGAGCTGAAGCATTGAGAAAGGGGTTAGAGGACTCAGGATATGGGGGTGCTGGACATTCTGTATTCACTAAAGCTGGCTCTTCAAAAGAACCAACAGATTCCTTTTCCTGCACCTCATTAAGTAATTCCTGAGGATCCTCTCTTAGCAAAGCATTCAGAGAATGCAAAACATCCCTCACTAATTTCCATAAGGACATAGAGGATAAGAGAAAGAATAACAAAAGACCTAAAATTTTCTAGTTTAATGCCTATGCCTTGAGCTTACATCCATTACCTTTTCGGCCCTCAGATCCCATGTATCTTAAAATAATCCTAATTCTTAAGTAGTCCTAAATCTTAAAATAATCCTAATACCCCCTCTCTACTTACACTGTGGCCAGAGCTTTTTCCAGGGGGTCCCTCAGAGGGTCCGTCATAATCAGGTCTCATGTTCTGGTGCTACTTATCCTGGTCCAGCCGGGTTCTGACCTGAGGGACGGGCTGCGGATCAGAAAAACCACAGGCCAGAGACCCAAAACGGTCTTTCTTTGTCCAAACTTTACTTTTCCTTATTATATATCCATACTTTACATCTCTCTTTCAAGACACCGTTCATTTGTACTGCTACGACAAAATGTCTAACATTTAGTAATCTCAAACAAGTCAAGGCAACGCTACAAGACTCTATTTCAGAACAAACATAGACAGCAATTTCTCACAGTTCTGAAGGCTGGGAAGTTCAGGAGCAAAGCATAGGCAGGTTCGGCTGCTGACAAGAGCTCATCTTCCAAAGGAGCAGGGACACCATGTCCAGCAGCAAAGTATGAGAGCGCTACCCCAAAGGAGGAGCTTTCTCCCCAGAAGGAGAAGGGACATCACAGCCAGCAGAAAGTGCAAGGGTCTTCTTCCAAAGGAGTGGAGCACAAGAGCGCCTCAGGGCTGGATGGAGCCTCTTTTTTAAAGGCCTTCACCCCGCCCCCTGGAGGCCTCTCTGCATTAGCTCCTTCAGCTCCTTCATTGCCACAACTGGATTTCGGAGGCACACGTTTGATCAGTAGGCCTCTATGTGCACCCTTTGAAGGATCTAGAATAATTGGCAGGTGATACCAATTCGAAACGTCTGAAGCCCTTGTCGACACCCTGTTTTTCAAGTTTAACAATATACAATCTAGCAGACTTTCCCGAAGGAGCTTATGCAAACAGAAACAAGGTCCAGGGCCGCTGATAAAGCAAAAGTCAGACCCCCAACAGAAAAAGAAGGGAAAAGACATGCAAGAGACATCAGAGTCTGACTTCTCTGATTCTTCCTTTTTCTATAGTTCTGACCTTTGAATCTCCTGTGTTTTTAAGTATTCAGAAAATAGAATATGCTAAATCCAGATGTTTTATTTTGGCTAGGGTCAAGATCTTCCTACTTGGGTCTGTTACAATTTACCACTGTTTTCTTGGTTAAACCATATCCACAATGCATTGTCTAAGAAATCTAATTTGTTTTGTAAAGTTAGAAATTAAAGATAATTGCAAAATAATCTATAAGCAGTTTCCTTCTGATTCTTTTCCTAATGTAGAGCTTCGAATGATTTTTTCTGAACTTTTATACTGTGGCACTCACATAGGTCATCAGCAATTTTTTGGTAATTTGCATTCAACCTAATTTCCACACATGAACTAGCATGAACAAGTTTGGGAACAAATGAAACTAACTTTTGAAGGGCACACAATTCAAGTGGTAGGAGCAGTGCATGAGACCACTGGCCATAAACATTCAGCATCCCAATGCCTGCCATCAGTCTGTATTTCAGAGGGAATAGGAGGAATTAAGTGATCTGGAAATGACAGACATAATTTTTATGGGAGAATTTACTAGAAAAAATAGATAATATTTATTATATATATATACTGTCAAACATTCATCAAAGACTATCAGCCCTACAGTGGGTATTATTACTGTCTCAATTTTAAAAATAAGGAAACAGAATCTTGAGAGCAGTTCATTATTTATCCAAGTGATAAGGACAAACGTTGAGTCATGGAAGTCTGACCCTAAAACTCACAAACTTGGCCACTGTATAATAAATTAAACTTATTTTTAAGGCCATGGTAGATGATTAGTAAGACCTGCTTTGAAAATCATCCAAGCCACATTTTAGAGTATAGAACCTTCAGCCCATTAATTACCTGTAGCCCACTACTGTCCATGTATTACATGCTTGCAAGAAGAAAAAAAGACATTGTTTAGACATTTCTCTTCTGATCACTGTAAAATTTTTTTTTAATTAACGTATACTCCCTAATAGGCCTTCTTCTTTTGTTCTTTTTAAGAGAGTGCGGGACAGTGAGAGAATCAATTTTATTTAGTTTTTCATGTGGCTTTTGTTGCTCCAAAGCTTCATTGTGTACATGGTGCTGGGGTTTAAACCCATATTCTTGCGCATGCCAAATAAGTGCTGTAACCATCGAGCAACCACTCCAGCCCCAAGCTTTCTTCATTCCAATAAAAATTTCAATTTTACCTCCCCTAATTTGCTTACCAAAGTGTATACTGTTCTTTTGTTTTGTTTTTAAAGAAAGAGAGAAAGTGTGTGTGTATGAATTAATTTTTTATTGAAATCCGGTTTTGGTTTTTCCAACACTTAGTTGTATATGTGGTGCTGGGGTTCAAACTCAGGTCCTCGCACTTGCCAGGCAAGGCTCTACCACTGAGCCACCTCCCCAGCAACATGTATCTGGATTTTTTTTCCTTTCTTTATTTTACTTAAGAGATAGAGGGGGAGAAAGAAAGAGAATCAATTTTGTTTCTTACTTCATGTGGTTTTTGTTTCTCTGACACTTAGTTGTGTATGTGGTACTGGGCTTTGAAGCCAGGTCCTCGCATATGCCAGGCAAACGATCTAACTGCTGAGCCACTCCTCCAGCTCCCCGCCCCCTCCATTTATCAGTTCTTAAATGATAAAATAACTAATATCTAGTCAGGTACTTGCTCTACCTCTATTCAATTCTTACCAAAATCTTTTTTATATTCATGGAGGATGATGTAATGTAAAGAAACTTTGTAAGTTCCTTTTTGCATTTATTATAGCAATTTTATCAGGAATAAGTCCCCAAGTATCATTTTAGGGCTATCTCTTAGCAGATAAAATGTAATGTCTTTTACCATATTAATATGGAAAATAAGCCTCTCTCTTCGCTTTAGTTGCTACAAAATTCAGAACCAAAGTTGACAAGAGTAGCTATATATGATGTAACAGCATGCCTATTTAACTGATATCCCATTGTCTTTGCTGTTCCTTTAAATATTGTAAAATAAACATTTTTTATGAACTATCTCAAATCCTTTTTTAAAGAGGTTGGAGAAAATAGACTAAAAGGTCATTAGAACATTTAGCTAATTTGAAACAATTCTTTTCTTGCCCCTTCTTTGCTATTCCCACCACTACAACATGGTTAAGGAAAACAGATAAAATGTTCCTTTGGTATATTTTAATGCTCAAGAGTCTATGTAATCTTTTTTCTCTCGTTTTTCACAAATATCAAATTAAAAAGGCAGAACTTACAGATAGACAATATGAAGGTCATTCTCTAAAATAAAACCCTTCATTGCTCTTGGGAGGTCAGCAAAAATGTCTAAAGTATCAGTTGGAGAGAGTGAGGAGGAAAGGGAGGCAGAACCAAGATGTGTTGGATGATACACCTTTCCTAGTTCGGGAGTAGGAAATACAGGAGCAAATGTTAAAAATAAAACAAAATGTCTTTCGGTATTCCATAATTACCTTCTCAGTCTGATAAACTACAAACAGAATCTTATCTAACATATAGAAGTTTATGAGCCAGATTTCAAGAAAAGTTAGTAAAGATGAAAAAGTGAATAAATGTCAACTGAGAGCTCATACTGACCTTCTGCTCCATCACTGGCTTCTGCAATCTGGATGAATTCATTTTCTAGTAGCCACATCACACAGGCCTCCACTGTCCCAAGCTGGACAGCATCTTCATTGCTTTGAATTCCCTGCTTCCCTTCTTTCACACTTGCAGCCAAAAATGTGCAAGAAGCATAGGTCTGCATATCTTGTGATGTGCTTGCCACTCCACCAACTATTATCTGATAGAAAATGTTTAAACACTTCTATAAATTTTTTATAAGACATGCAGGCCCTCATAACATAAAAGAAATTATTTTATTCTTCCAAAACAGTTTCAGACTCTTAGAGACTCTTTGTTAACTCATTCATCACATTCACTGCAGATGGAGATAATAAAACCTGCTGACAATATGGAAAGTTTTCCTTCAAGACAGCTAGAGATAACATTTTCTTAAAAACAAAATAAACGAATCATTATCCATCTGAAATTTCAGAACTAACAACACACACAAAGGAGGTAGTGAATGTTCATGGCCATGAACCAAATCAAAGTTTTTCATACTTCCTTTAAAATATGTGGGCACGGCGCTGGAGCGGTGGCTCAGTGGTTTCGGCGCTTGCCTGTCAAGCACAAGGACCCGGGTTCGAACCCCAGCACCATGTACACAACTGAGTGTTAGAGCAACTAAGGCCACGTGAAAAACTAAATAAAGTTATAAAAAAAAAAAATATGTGGGCACTGGGGCTGGAGTGGTGGCTCAGCAGTTATGGCGCTTGCCCAGCATGCTCAAGGACACGGGTTCAAACCCCAACATCACATACACAACTAAGTGTCAGAGCAACGAAAGCCATGTGAAAAACTCAACAGAAATTGATTCTCTCTGTCTCTCTCTGTCCTTCTCTCTTAAATAAATAAATAAATAAAAATAAAATAGGTGGGCATGTAGGAGGAATGCTACTATTAAATATTTCCCACACAGAACGGTGGGAATAAATGCAAGAGAACATCAAGTCAGTACTGCTTTGCAGGTATTATTTTATCATAACTATCTTATTCTATATATGAATTTGTCTTTTGCCTTTTTTATTTTATATTAGACACATGCCATCGCAGAGCTTTTTAATGACCACAAAACATGCTTTTGCCATAATTTCTGGAGTACTGATGATCTTGGCTTTTTCCACTTTTTTCTTGTTAACTAATACTGCTATAACAAATATTCTATACATTTGATATATTTCACAAATATATTCCTGGATAAAATTCCTAGATGTGAAACTGCTAGACAAATGGCTACGTGTAGTTTGAATTTTAGCAGGTAGAGTCAAGCTGTTCTCCAAAAGAGTTCCAGCAATGTATCACATTGTCTATTTTTAACATCTTTCCTAACCCTATGTTATCAAATATTTTCTTTTTTTGTTTGTTTGTAAAACAAACTGAAAAAGGGAAAAAAGAAAAGAATACAGGCAGAGGTACCAAAATCTCTAGCACTAGAGCTGAAATTAATACCAAGACATGCTGATATAAGCACAGAAAACATTTCTGAATTAATCTTGAAATGGTGAATGGGGGTAACCTTTGAGGACTCTGAGCAGAAAAAGGGTTTATTTTTCTGTATTACTGTACAGAATTTCTTGTACAATTATTGAATATTGTTGAGATTTTCTATAGTATTGTAAATATCTAATCATGTGCATTTGGAACATGATTTTATTTTGATGTCAATAGGTATGAAGGAACTGAGTTCATTTTTTGTTACCTTTTCTTTAAATTCAAAAAATAAAGAATATCTAAAAAGTAAAACCCATCTGGCATTTGGTTTTGAATCATTGCTTTGAAGCAGACTGATATAGCACTAGCTGAAACACCTATCGATTCAGACTTTGAAAATCTAAAAATATAACAATCATTTTAAAAACAAGACTTTCACATACTAGCCCGGCACAGTGGCACATGACTGTAATCCCAGCTACTCAAAAGGGTTAAGCCAGGAGAATCACAAGTTTGAGACCAGCCTCAACAACTTAGTGAGTTCCTGTCTCAAAATGTAAAAGAAACAGGATGTACCATCCCAGGGATCAGGTCCTCACACTACACACAAAAAGATTTTCACATACTAAAGGCCTACCACTTTAACATAGGTGTAAAAAGAGAAAATGGCAATTTATTGAACTTCCTTTTACCTCCAGAATAGCTCGCATCATGCTGGCAGTTACTTCCTCACCTTCTCGTCTTTGCAGACAGCTGCAAACGGGTTTTAGAGATCCCTGAAGTAGAGCTATGCCCTTTGATTTCTCAGAGTTCTTACAAACTAAGATATTCTCACCTATAATCAAAAAAACCACACATATTCAAAACCCCAATACATTTCCATAAGATACCTGCTAAAGAGAACTTATGTGGTCTTAATTGTTTAAGAGGAGATAGGATGATAGTGGTGATCATGGTCATAGCATTACGTCTACTGCTTTTACTTCTTGAACTTTGGATAGAAGGAAATCAGAATATGCTACCCCAAACTATACTACTTTGGCCTCTCCCTGTCTGCCTAAAAGCAAGTCATAAATTTTCCTGTTTGAAGACGTTTCTTCTCTCCTCTCCTATGCTAGAAGAACCTTTATCACTGGAAACAAAATCTTCACTGACACAGGTCTATACAAACAATCTCACTTAAATAAATCTCTTCCATTAGTTTCCCAAATATATAACCTCACTATTTATTATCCCTAGAAGACCAAACACCTTTTCCTTTATCTTGTCACTTCTACACAATGTATCAAGAAATATATAAAATATAAAATGGGTTTTCACTTCATTTCTATGAAAGACTCTAGGCACATAAAAATTAAATTATCAACATCAAATATTTTACATGTCTTTTTTCCAGGTAATCTGTTATTAATTTATTTAGCAGGTCCCAGATGCAGAACCTAAGAAAGTACAGGAAAAGCATTTTTTTCATCGCTGAAAGTACTAACCATTACTATTAAATGTTATAGTTTGAATGTGAGGTGTTCCCCAAAAACTCACGTTTGGGAAGGCCTAGGTGAAAGGATTGGGTTATAAAACCCTTAAACCAACCAGTGAGTTCATCCCCTTGTAGGGATTAACTGGCAACTATAACCTGCAGGGTGTGGCTGGAGGAGGTAGGTCTTGGGGTGTGCCTTTGGGGCATACACTCTGTATCTGGCCTGGAGCTTCTCTTTCTGCTCTGCTTCCGGCTGAAGCCTTGAGCTCTCTGCTCCCTGGAGCCATGCCCGCCACCAGGTTGTACAGATTCAGGTCCATCCCTGAGGAATGGAGCTGGCCTCCTGTGGACTAAGACCTCTGAAACCATGAGCCCTCAAATAAACTTTTCCTTCTGAAATTGTTGTTGTCAGGTCATTTATTCACAGCAGCAAAAAGCTGACTAAAACATTAATTAGGCAATTAAAAGAGATACTCTGAAAAGCATAAAAATAAAACATAAATGCAAATTACTAGTCATATGTGATGAGAAAATACATTCAAAAATAGTTATAAATACTTAAGAAAATCACATTATAACATTTATTGATCTAAATGCTTTGGGTTATTGTAATTTGAATAAACAATTATTTTCAAAACTAAATCCAATAACAGAAAAAAGCAGTTAAGTAAGATGTTCAAACAGCAAAATGAAGGGCGTTTCTGTGTGTGTGTTTTATTATAAAAATAAAAATGGCATTTTGAGAGTGTATCCTGACCGTCTGCCACAGAAAAAGTAGATGTACAGATGATGCTTTCCTAACACCAACTACAAACTATAAACTAGATAATCACTCACTACTTATCCCAAACATAAATTACAAAAAGACAGTTGCCATTAGGAAGAAAGACATAAGATATTTGCAAGAGGTGGAACAGGAGCTCCCAGACTTCACTACCTACCCATATTCCCTCTCCAGACAAGGATCTTTTGTAAAAACCTCAAAACTGGAAAACATATCTGAAATATCTGCATGGACAACAGAACCCTCCGACCTGCCCACCCATACCACATTCTGTGCCCACCCCAAAAAAAAGCATCACAAGAGAGGGTAAGATAGGGGCAGGAGCAGTGGCTCAGTGGTTACAGCGTTTGTTTGCCTGGCATGCACGAGGACCCAGGTTCAAACCTCAGGACCACATACACAACAAAGTGTAGGAGCAATGAAAGCCACATGAATTCTCTCTCTCTCTCTCTCTCTCTCTTGCTGCCCCTCAATTAAAAAGAGAGAAAGTGAGTGAGAGAGAGAGAGAGAGAGAAGGTAAGATAAATGGCCTCCTCATTTTGACTACATCAAACCATGGAGTCCAAAAGTCAGCACAGTACCACAGACATGAATGCCCAGGACTCAGTTTCTACAGTAGGAGAAGAGAATCAGCGACAGACATATAGCTTCCCTAGCATTCTAAGATATATTCCCTATGTAAAAATACATATATAAATAGTCCAAGAATCCTACCTAGATTATCTAGGGTCAGGTAGAAACAAAACAAGGCAGCAAGTTCACCGTGACCACCATGCAAATCTTGCTGGAAGATCTGTGTACCTGCCAGCAATGGGACCTGATTAGAAGTACCAGCCAAAAGCATTACTATGCATGACAGCACTACTGTGCTATGCTGGTCCCTCTCAGAAGTGGTAAGGAGTTCTGTGTGGCTTGGATCCCTAGTTAGCCAGCCTCTAGGCCCAGCCTCAAAGCCAGAGATACCTGCCTCCCTGTGTTTTCTGCAGCACTATTTACAATAACCAAGTTAAGGAATAAACCTAGGTGTCCATCAGTGGACGAAAAGATAAAGAAAATGTGGCATATATACACAATAAAATACTATTCAGCCTTAAGAAAAAAAAGAAGGAAATTATGTCATTTGCAATAACATGGATGAATCTGGAAGACATCATACGAGTAAATTCAGGCACAGAAAACAAACACCACATGTTTTCATTTACATGTGGAATCTAAAAAAAATGAATGCATAGAAGCAGAGAGCAGAACGGTGGTGGTTACTAGGGGCTGAGAGTGGGGAAATGGGGAGATATTGGTCAGAGTACAATACTTTAGTTATGCAGAAGGAATAAATACGCTAATTAACTTAATCATTCCACATTCTATACATATATCGTAGTGTAACTTTATACCCTACAAAGATATAGAATTATACTAGGTTTGGTGGCACAAGCTTAAATTCCAGCAACTTAGGAGTATGAAATGGGAAATCACAAGTTCAAGACCAGCCTCAACAGCATAGCAAGACCCAGTCTCAAGCTACAAAATATAAAAGACTTGAAATGCAGGATGTAGCTTAGTGGTAAAGAACCCCTGAGTTCAACTTCCAATTAAAAAAAAAAAATATATATATATATACACAAATCTCCAACACAAAAAAATACACACACACACACACACACACACACACACACACACACATATACACTATACAAGTTCTCAAACCATGAATAAAATATGTTACGTAACTCTTGCAATAACTACAAAACAGATCAGCTGAAGGAAGAGGCACAAGAAAATCACCTAGCAAATGGATCAACTAGTATTAGCAGCAAAATAATAATAATAATAAAAATAATTTGAGTTGTTTAAAGGTTTGATTCTTCATTGAACTACCCATTTATAGGATGTGCAATATACATAAAAATGTCCAAATAAATGCTGGTACATATGTACAGGTTCCTGGTCCCACTCTTCTGGTTTATTCAGGACATTAGAGAGAACTTGATGTCATTTAGAATCAAACATTTATTACTAACTGTTGACCTTGCAAAACACTATTTTGGCACAAAGCACCATCATCCTACCCTGAAAGGTTCCATATAATCTACAGAAAGACATGTCATCTACATAAAACACCATATACTATCCAGAAAATGTCAATAACATCACCTATGAAATGCACAGAAGTTACAAAGATGCTACACAGTATAAAAAGCAAAACCAAGCATTTCAATGTTCATGGTAAATATAAAACACTACATTCCCACACCCCTGACTGGCTTAAAGTTCTAAGCAAGCGATATGCCATCCTGATAGGAATGGAATGCAAGGTCAAAAGCTCAGAAAACTTCAAAACTTAAGAAATTATAGTATTTTTAGTTCTGATTTCATGTTATCTGATTTCAGGCTTCAAAATTGGCCCAGACCACCAATCTTCCAATTGTTGTTCTTCCCTATGAAAAACACAAGCTAAAAATACAGTCAGGTAAATAAGACCTCCTAATCATTGTTAACATATGGGCCCTCTGGACCTGAAAGAAGAATATTTATGTAAAACAGACTCATATTCCATTCTCTAGAATCCACTGAGAAACTAGTTTGGAGAAAGATGGGGTGAGGCAAATGGGTATCAGGAAGATCTCAGTCTCTTCGCCCTTCCCTTTAACACACACAAACAATCTGCACATTTTGCAGTAAAATAAGAGAAAAATAGGATAAACTTCTCTGGTGTCTAGCATAAGGGAAATCTGTGAAGTTGGAAGCTTTTTTGAATCATCAAAATGTTCAGGGCTTAAAATCAAAAATTCTTCAGAGACTGTAATATGAACCATTTGTTGCTGGGGCTAAGAATGACACTTGTGTTCAAATAGTCATTCTCTCACTCTTCCTTTAATAAAACCCTTAAGTGTTAGTCCAGCACATGGCCACTCAGCTAAAGATTACATTCCCCAGCTTCCTTTGTAGTTGGGGAATATAACCACATAACTAAGTTGTGGCCAACTATATGTGAGGAGAAATATAAATAGGCAATTTCTAGGTGATACCCTATAAGGACAGGGCATGGAATTTATTTCTTCATCTCCCCTTCCTGATGTCTGAAATACAAATGAGATGAAGCTGACTGGACTAGCCATCTTGCGCCACAGGTTAGAAAGTATACTGCTGGAAAAACAAAAGACTAGGTGCCCAACACATTGCAGCCACCATATCAACCCCAGGTGACTTAAAATTTCTCAGGAGGATCCCAAGTTTGAGGTCAGTGTCAGCAACTTACCAAGAACCTCAGAAATTCAAATGAAAAAAAATTTTAAAAGAGACTGGGGATGTGTTTCAATGGTAAAGCACACCTGGGTTCAATGCCCGGTACCAGAAAAGAAAACAAAGAAAGGACTGAAGGAAGGAAGGGAGGAAGAATTTCTATCTTGTTTAAATACTTACCATGTTGAATATTCTTATTATTCAACTTCTTATTATTATTCAACTTATTACCTTGAATATTATGTTGAATATTCCAGTCACCAATAAATCACAGTCAATTCATGTTATTTATGGTAGTTGCATTCTACAGAGTCACCAAGAATAGTGAATGCAGAATATTAGTGAATACTGAACCACTGCTCAGGGAGAGAACAGAAGAGGTTCCTGTGAGCCTCTCATCACAACATTTTCATCACTGAAGACAAAACCTTGTTTCGTGTGTGTTTACTTAAAGACATCTTATTTAATATTTATTAACATTGTGCTCACAGTCAACAGTCTTATACTTCACGCCCAACAAAGCTCATTTACCATGTTCTCCATAAGACAAATCCAGACTTAATGCATGGAAATACTAGCTAGTACTAGCACTATGCTAGTACACAAAAATGTGAAAAATGTGGCACTAAATAGACCATAAAAGGATGTTTGTTTATAGTAGAATAGCTAAAGGCAGGCAGAGTTATTGACCTAAGAGTTATTGACCTAAGCAGGAAAGTGTACTTGGAAAGTGTTTTTGTAGCTTTGGACATATCTGCAAGAACCCTAGAGGTATTGATTTGGGACTTCTGAATAAATTCTAGTAAGTGGGCAAATTCACAAACATGGAATCTGAATAATGAAGATCAAATGCATTTTGTGAAGCTCGTGTGACAAATTTGATTGTTCTAAAAGTCAATTTCTCATTAGCGTATTCAGCTATTAGTACCCAGAACAGCCCAACTATTTTTCTTTTAACACCTTTTCTCTGCTGGATTACCTAATTTCTCTTTAGTAGTTATAGAATGAATTCATTGTAATATATATATTATAATATTCCCAGAGAAGAAAGATGAAGTGACAGGGGATATTCTTCCTAAGGTTCGTTAAAGGCAGAAGGCTTGCAATTTAGTCACACACCAAATGATCCAAATGATAAAGCATATTCAAAATAACATTTCCCCTCTCTCACCCTTTAGTTCAAACAAGCTTCTTTATTGCTTAAGTCAAAAATTTTGGCTGGATTGCTGGTAAAATCATTACTTCCTGGTATAAGATAAGAAACTGAAAGGGTCTTTTCAGAGCCATCACCAACTGGGAGAGAAAAAGATGGTCTATGAAATTCCTATTCACAAAGTGTGAGCGTGCTTCTCAGCTCCTAGCATCCCTGTCTGATCCCTGAGACCAATCACCTAAGCAGAATTACCATCCATTAAAATTAATTAGAATTAGACTAAGAAACTAAAAATCATCTCCCAGCTATTTATAAGAAATCTTATAATACTGAATCATTTCACTGCATATAATACAAAAAAAAATCTTAATTCAGCATCAACAGAAAACCAGTAGATGACAATATGTGAAAAGTATATTGTCACTCACCATAAATATTAAGTGAATCCAAAAGGATGAAATAAGTACATTGGAGAACAAAGAAATATAGCCCAAGGAGAAATGGGTTGCCAAGCCCTGGTCAAATTTCAAGTAGATTCACACTGTCCTTTAGCAATGCTACTACAAGTAAATTCAAACTCACTCATTGTGTCTACTCCTTTCCTGCCAGCACGACCAACCATTTGCTTGTATGTAAGAATATCTAGAGGTCGACCACTGAAAACAGGAGTCCGAATAATCACACGTCGTGCAGGTAAATTTACCCCAGAAGAAAGAGTAGAAGTTGCTACCAAGACCCGAATAAGACCTTGACGAAATGCTCCTTCAATGATATCCCTCTCCTCAAAAGTAAGACCTAACAAAAAGAGGTTCCAAAAACATGTATTTATTAACATATTATGAAAATACACTTGATAATTTATAAATAGATCTTTGGGTCTGCTATAAATCTCTAAATATTTTCTTAAGGCCTGGAGGGGTGCCTGGGTGGTTAGGGTGCTTGCCCAGCAAGTACATGGGTTCAAAACCCAGCACCCACGTACACAACTAAGTGTCACAGCAACAAAAGCCATGTGAAAAAAAATCAATAAAAATTGATTCTCTCTGTCCCCCCCCCCTCTCTTCTCTCTTAAAAAAATATATATACATATATATTATTTTTCTTAAGCTCCTACGACAACAACAAAATCATCACTCTATTTATTTAAGGGTATTGTCTGCCACTCCCAGTTTATCTTCTTGATCTGGGTCAACAAACTTTTCCTATTTCCTAGGTTTTGTAGAATAGATGGTCTCGGTTGCAACTGTTCAGCTCTGCCACTGTCACATCAAAACAGCTGCAGAATAGGCAAAATAGTGTTTCAATAAAACTTTATTTATGAAAATAGATAGGCTAAATTTGACAGCATACTATGGTTTAACAATCATTATTCTTTTGTATAATTATTTAAATTTATTTTAAAATAACTTTTAACATTTGTATCATATTTATGTATGTGCGTATACAAAAATAAAAATTCATGTATGTTTATCATTTTTGCATATACATAAATATTCAAAATAAGTTAAAAACGTCAAATTTCCAATGTTAGAAACTACATATTCATCATATCCTTAGCACATATGATCATGGATAGAACACTTCCTGAAAAAAAGTCCTTTAATTCAGTGTCATAATCTATGATTTTTAAACATTTTAGCCCTCTCCAAATACAACAAGACAATTTCTAAAATAAAATTGATTTTGATGTATCTGTGAGAATATGTCAATACTCGAGGTGAAAAGATACACTCAGACAGGCATAGAAGTAGCAAGTACACTCTAACCCAAATTTTATGGAAACAACAATTTTAGAACTCATTTCCCCAATGATTCAAAAAAGTCTTTACATAGTATTTATATACGACAGAAAGAAGTAAACTTGACCATGTTAGTTTTACTCTTGTTAACTTAATCACATAACTTCTTAAAATGAAATCTAAAGTACTTAGTGTGATTAACAAGAAATCAATGCATACAAATCAATGTATAAAAACGAAGAAATTATGAGAATTCTTAATAGCAGATTATAAATTACAAATAGGGAATACCTGCATGATGAAATGCTATTCCCCATGGTACAGTCTTTTGTTACACAGAGTCCAGTCCTGAAGGTGAACGTTTTAACTGATCCATGACTTCCAGGAGGCCCCTCTGTTCCAGAATCACTGGTGGAAATTCAGGTGATTTTACTAATCCTGTCACACACAAAAACTTATCAACACCTCCACAATGTGACAGAGATAAATACCAGGGTGATGGTTCCGAAAAAATACTGCTGCATACAATAAAGAAGTGGGGGTCTTTAAAAAAGAGTGATCCCTGGACACTGTGATCTAACTGATATGAGGTGTGACCTGGGCATGAGGAATCTAAGTCTTTCTTCCCAGGTTATTCTAAATGGGCACCAAGTTTAGGAAATTGTATTAGGATGATGCCAAGCTCACAGGTGGGGAAGAGGGTCAAAGGAAACTCCTGAAAGAAGGAGACATTGATTACCATTCAAACCCTAAAATTCAAAACCCTTGCTCAAGGTGTGTCCCACCAACCAGTATCAGTGTCACCTAAGCGTCTTGTTCTCTAGGAAGAGTACTCCAGGCTACTCTGGAATAACCAATCACACAATACCTTCTGGCTTTGCTTCTCTGTGTAACCTTCTCCCCCAGGAAGACTTTAACTGTCTTAAATGCAGAAACTACGTTTTCTTTGAGCTTCCAGGACTT